>JANHGB010024262.1:2539-15386 GCA_026283785.1 Coracopsis vasa | reverse complement strand
TCTTTGGCTAGTTTGGGTCAGGTGTCCTGCCTCTGCTTCCTCTTGGCTTCCCCTCCTCCCTGGCAGAGCATGAGACTCAGAAAGTCCTTGGTCAGAGTAAACATCACTGAGCACCAACTAAAAACATCGGTGTTATCAGCATTGTTCCCAGGCTGAAAGTCAAAAACGCAGCAATGCACCAGCTACTAATAAGGAGAAAAATGACTGCTACTGCTGAACCCAGGACACCTTTATATATCATTCCTATCCGTCATTAGCCTTATGTAGATCAAAGCAAAGGTCCTCTTTGCTCACTCTGAAATAACACCATCTCTTGTTAGTTAACTGATTATTAAAGAAAGCCATCTTTTACCATCTCTATGTCTTTGATAGAGCTCTGCTGTCACTGATGGCATTTATTTTCTGCTTTATGTCTGGGAAGTGAAAGTCTTCCATAAAAAAGGAACTGTGTTTATTATTTTCCTGTAACTTTACATCCTTATAATTTATATCCAAGTTTGAATTGACGAAGGAGACTGTAAAAGATCCTCAGGAGTATCCTTCTGGGGCATTTTGTGTCATCTCTTGTCCCAGTAATTTGCACCCACATAGAATCTATTTCATGGATGTGATCACACATTTCTTTACACTCAGCCATTTCCTTAACATTCAGTGATACCCTTCCTCCCCTGCTCTCATTTCTGTTTTTTCTAAGATGCTCCCTACATAGTGCATTAGTGGGAATATTCTGTCCTCAGCTGAAGTGCAGGAGGCATCTCCATGCTCCAGCAGAGCTGTATGAAAACCTTAGAGCTTCTGATTTCTAATATTGACCTTAGCATTGCCATTCTGTCTGTGCAAGACAATTTTCCAAAGGGACAGGGCACGGCCTGTCTGCGGCATGCAGAAGAGAAGCTGTGTACTGCCAGTGGTCAGCTTTTCAGTCAAAGATTATCTGAAATAGACAGTTGATAATTTAGCTCCATGTCTGAACACCTGGACTCCATAGATCCTTAGGCCTTGACCACTCACTCAGGACTATCTGAGAGAAATATTAATGTGAAGTTAGAGTACAGAAACACTGATTTTCATGCTTATTTATCTGTTCCACTGTGGATGTCATTTTTTCAGTGTTGGCATCCAGAGCCAATGAGAACAGTCAGGGCAATTCCTCCAGAGAGATCTATTTGAGCTAACAAGTTGTGTCCATGTCTTACCTGTTCCTTACTTCTTCAGAGAAATCATTTTAGCCATATCATGAAGGCATTAACTGATATTATAAATTTCTTCAGGGCCAGGGACCAGAGGAGAAATGTGCTCCCACATACCTGATCCCCTGAATCCACCAGGGATTTGCTTCTCAGCACTGAGTGCAGTATCAAACAAAAAATAAAGGACTTGTTGAGAAACAGCATTGCTGAAGTTCTTTTCACCCCAGTCACTCGTGGCTGCACACACCCAGCTGCTGTTGCTGGGAGTGCCTCCAGACAGAGCTGAGTGATGCAAAGCATTTTTCACATGTTTGTACACTGAAGAATTGCCATGGTAGGGTCAGGAGCAACTGTTTTCCAAAAGTAAATATCGTGCATTTCTCTGTTAGGTAATAGCTAAAAGCAGCATGCATTGTAGCTAGAGCCTTAAGGTGAAGCATGGCAGTGAGTCAAAAGAGGTATTCTTGGCCCCTAAATCAGGATGAGACTTCTGCTGTGCAGTTCAAGTAGCACTCTCCCTTTCATCCATTACTACTGGCTGCAATGCATCATGCTTAATTTTTTAGAGATGTAAAATTAAATTAGAAAGGGGGAGAGCAGCAAAAGGTTCAGTGAATTGGAGAAAGAGTAATAATTTTGTATCTGACTCATCTTCAAACCATTCCATCAGATCAAAAATAGCTTAACTTCTCTTCAAAGATAAGTGCCAGCAAAAGCATCCCAGCAGTTTCACAATGGTTACAGTTTAGCAGCTCTGGTCAGGACTTCTGCCTTTCTCTATGTGCAAGAACAGCCTTCTTTAACTGCCATGTTATTAATTCAGATACAGGAGCTCTCCTGCTGTTATGTGATAACACTTTTGACTACATTGCACTACTGCTGTTCTCATACCTTTCCATTCTGATACACTGCAGAAAGGATTGGTACATACCTGGCATATTCTATCTGCAAAAGGTTTTAGTAGGTCTTAATTAGTAGTTCTCAGAGTATGTTAGGAGGTTATTTCTCGATACAAAGGATAGAAATAGCAAGTTGAGTATTGAAATGTCCCACTGTTATTTCTGTGGGCTTTGTTTGATGCTCAGAATATTTTTTGAACAGATGTTTGATCAGAATCAAGTCTTTTGAGGTGTTTGGGGACTGACTACCTCAAAAGGACAACGTGATTTAAAGATGTACCACCAGTGCAATACTGTTTCTAAAATGATAGAAAGGTTTGCAAAGAACTTTTGGCCTGCTACTTTACTGCTGGTAATAAATGTTTCTCAGAGATACCAGTGCAAGTACATGATAGTAGCAATGGTACTATCAATATTATTTGTATTTTAATAGTACATAACTCCCAATACGTGTCCCCGGTCCAATCAGGAATGACTGAATGGTTTGGAAAAACAAGTAGTTTTGGTGCCTTTACAGTCAAGGCAGCTCCCAGTTCAGCTATTTATAGTCTACAGCATCAATCCAGGTCTTTTCAAAGCATTGCACTCACATTATATTTTTGCCAAAAAACCTTTCAGTGGGAACTGTCATTCTGATTTTAACTCTTTCAGGCAGTATTACCACAACAGGATTGATATCCTGTAAGATGTGCATAAGTAAATACTGGGACACATATATTTGTAGTTCTTCTGACTGCAGAGTCAAAGTGCAAAGACTCAACTGACTTATGGGATAGAGAAGCCTTACTCAGTATCTCATATCTTGTTCTATAGTCTGAAGATACATAATATGAGTTTTCAGATGTTTGCTTAAGGGTTGAACAGACGGGAAGATCCCAACATCCTAGCTATTACTTTGTTTCACTTTAGATTCATTAGCAGTCAGGAAAACTGTTTTATAAGAGATCATATATTTGTTTGTTCAAAACAAATTTGTATTGTAATGTGAATTAAATGCCAGTGAAAATACAGATTAATCTTTCCTGTTTACAGAGCCAAAGCTGCACAGTCAAGACCTCAATTTCCCCAAAGTCTGTGGTATTTATTTAGAACTTCAGTTTGACCTAAATCCAATTCTCATTTCTGAAAACTACATAAAGTTCTGACCTACAGCAATTCTCTTCTTAAGGTTATGAGTATATATGTATGTAAAATTAAGAATTCTTATCACATAAACTATATATTTTTAAGAAGACTTACGGTTTCTACATAAAAGATATGCAGAGCATATTGCAGGCATAGAAAAAAAAGTGTGGTGTATATATATTTGTTATTAACTGCTTTAACTTGACTTATCTGGTTTTATAAGCGGCACTGTCAGGGGAATTAATTGCATCAGAGTCAGTGGAGAGGAAAATCAAGTTAGAATTCTACTCACAACAAATTAAGCTTTAATACTGCAAAGTTGTCGTTATGTGTATCAAAGGCTGTTGGAAGTCATGCTGCTAGGAATAACTAGGGGGCTTGTTAATGCAGCCAGGATCATCTCTGTGACAGAAGCTCCCTTGCAGGAAATGTGATATGAAATTTTCCTTAGGTTTTCATCTCATTCCCATACTGTGTTTATTTCTCTCTTTAATTTCTCAGTTAGGAGCTTGTATTTCAGCATCTACAAAACTGTATAATACAAGTCTGAAAGAAGCCTGAAGTGAATGCAAGTGAATCTTCTTTTCCTAATTTTGAGACTGGGGGTTTCCTCAGCTAATTTAAGTTGAGGCCGTTGCATACATAGGGTCATATTGTGATTCTAAACGTAGCCACAACATAAAGCAGATCCTTAATTTCTGCTTCTCATACTTCTATTTTGAAAGACACACTTTTCTTCCTAGCATGGCCTTTTCTAGGGGAGTAAGCCCTAAGTGGCTGCATTTCTTCCTTTTAGCAATCCCTACAATATCTCACTAGTCTCTAAGGGGCTGATGCTTCAGTCTGTGAGCTGCTGTCAAAGTCTGTAACAGTTAAAAAAAGTGCAGGATCAAAGAGGTATTCTTCTTGCAGCTTAAAGGCTTACAGAATTTGTAGCACTAATGTAGACATTGTTTCTTTGGGATTTTATATGCATTCTCATGTATGTCTGTCACGTGCAAATCTATTTGTGGAATTCCTTTTCCTTCCTTCCTCAGTAATTCTTTGTTGTTTTTTTTTTTTTCTTAAGATTTGGCAGGAGCTGAGTTCTTTTGCCAAATGCAGTAACATGTGGCTGCCCCATCCCTTGCAGTGTTCAAGGCCAGGTTGGACAGGGCTTGGAGCAAACTGCTCTAGTGGAAGGTGTCTCTGCCCATGGTGAGGGGTTGGAACTAGATGAACTTTAAGTCCCTTCCATCCCAAACCAGCCTATGGTTCTATGATTCCATGAAGCAAAAAGCAAAAGCATATCAATAATAATGCAGCAGGCAGAGAATGCACGAATGCTTGTTTTACTTCAAACTCATTTGACTATGTCTCATTTATGCTACGATTGCTACACACTGATCATGCAGAAAACAATCAGACCCTTCTTTTCCAGAGTGGTGTAAATAAACATGACTATACATTATAGCTGTTCCCAGTATTTCCTGTGCCAGATGACAAATTGGACTCCAAATTACATACACAAAATGCATGACCAATTGTATAGTTTGGTTTGCAATTATCCCAAGTGCATATGCTAATTGCTGGTTATGCTGCAGCAGTAAAATAAAACAAACTTTCAGGTTTTGTTGTCGTTACATTTTCAGTGTACAACAACTAATTTATGGGTCCTCTGAACATAATGAATATTCTTTCTCTATGTGAATGATCTTTATATATCTATAAATCATTAATTGCAAGAGTCCTTCAACACAGGGTCAGCAGATCCATGTTGTTATGTACCTGCTGTGTTTCAAGTGGTGACCTTCATAGCTATGCCTTTAGTTTTTTGCCTCTTTAACAATGGGCTGAGCATTGTCTTTTCACTGCATAGCACTAAGCACACTTTCTCTGATATTTTGTTATGTCTTGCAATTATATACAGCAGTACAAAACTCTGCTTAAAGGAGGCAAATATCCAGAGCAATCTGGATATGTACTTAATTTCTCAGTGGCGGACAAAACTATGCCAGACAATTACAAGAACGACAGAGCAGAAAAGGAGTTAGAGCACATAGAGGACGCAGTATCCTCTGGTGAGCTTTTTGGACACTAAACCAATCCATGACAAAGCTCATGTGTGTTTCTCACTCAGAGTTTACTCTAACTATAAGAACTGTGTACATTAATTGAGCCACTTGTGTAAGTGCCACAGCACCAGAGCCTATAGAGAAGGTCAGCCCGGGTTCAGGCTTTAGATGATGCCATTCAGATCTCTGTGGGAGTCATTGGCAGGTGATGGTGTGGCACAGACAGGGTTTCCTGCCTTTTACTGATCATCTTGATGTTCTAGAGACTTTTCTTCTTGTCACGGTTTAACCCCAGCCAGCAACTCAACCCCACACAGCCACTTGCTCCCCCTGATGGGATGGGGGAGAGAACTGGAAAAGTAAAAATGAGAAGACTCAGGAGCTAAGATAAGGACAGTGTAACAGGTAAAGCAGAAGCAGTGCACACAAGCAGAGCAAAACAAGGAATCCATTCAACACTTCCCAGTGGCAAGGAGGTGTTCAGGCATCTTCAGGAAAGCAGAGCTCCATTACATGTAACAGTGACTTGGGAAGACAAACTCCATCACTCCGAACATCCTTCCCTTCCTTCGTCTTCCCCCAGCTCTATATGCTGAGCATGACATCATAGGGCATGGGATATCCCTGGGGTCAGCTGGGATCAGCTGTCTGGCTGTGTCCCCTCCCAACTCCTTGTGCACCCCCAGCCTTCTCACTGGTAGGACAAGACACAGAAAAGGCTTTGACTCTGTGTAAGCACTGCTCAGGAATAAGGAAAACAGCCCTGGGATATCACCACTGTTTTGAAAAGCACAAATCCAAAACATAAGCCCCATACTGTGAAGAAAAGCAACAATCCCAGCCAAAACCAGCACACTTCTCCACTTTCTCTCCTATTAGCGCTTCCTTTATAGGATGAGGCTCCCAGTGGATTAGAGCAGGAATCCTCATCGTGGATATTTCCTCTCCAGAGGGTCTGCTCAGGCAGGGAATCTAGACCAGCATGGAGAACACTAATAGATTGTTGCCAGGCTTCTGTTTGCCAGCTGAAGCAAAGCACATGGCAGCAAGGACATGTGTACAAGCCTGTTGCAAGTGGTGGGACCAGCTAATTGTTCAACACTGCCAGTGAAGAAGAAAGCTCTTGTAACTGTCCTGATCTCCAATAACTGTAATCAAATACTAGGCAGAGGAAAAATCACATATGATACACTGATGTCTCTACTTGTGCACAGAGAGTGGTGGAACATTGTTGGGGTATTTAACGTGTAGGAATGTAACACAGTTGTATTAATTTGCTTGATAACAATAAAATTTCCTGTTACCTACATTCAGTGATTCAGCATTTTTGAGACACATCTTTGATGAAAATACATGTGTCTAGAGGTTTGTGTGGGAGGAGGATCATATTTGGGTCAAATTAAAAAGTGGTCCTTACTGTGTTGGATGGTTAAGCTGTAAAATTTAACCAGTGAAAGAATAAAAGTAATAATCTTGCTTTTACCAGTTCAGCTGTAAACAGAGCAGGTGCAAGCCATGTTTAATCCATCTGGGAAATGGTAATGTTAATTTCTCTTGTCTTCCTGTGCCAGATGCCAGGGTCTCTGAATTTCTAATTGAGAGCACTAGCTAGAAAGACTGATAAGGCACAACTGAGCACCTGGGTTGCATCAAAATGAGAATAACTCTGTTAACTGCTGTTTATTGAAATATCCCACTGTAGACAACACCTGTGGTATGACTTTAGAAATGGATAACCTGAGCTGCTTTCACACAAGGTGAACTCAGCAGTTGTCAGTTTTTCAGGCAGCTTTCCAGCCGTGTGCTGAGGGCACATGCTCATAACACAAGAGGAAGTTATGCTTTATGGTTATATGGTACATTATGAGATTATTTTTTAATTCTTTATCTTTAAAATTCCTTGTCTGCTTCCACATTAAAAGGAAGTTTCAAGTAGCTGTGATTTTAACATTTTCTCGTATCTTGGAGTAAGTATTGTCACCAGCCATGTTCCAAAAACTTTTGGATGGTCAAAATTGCTTAGCACTGGTAGTGTGCACTTGCTGAGGAATTGAAGTTTTGTCAAAGATGCTTTTAACTGCTTTCCCATCTAGTTCATTCTCTTAGACTTTTTTTTCTCAATCTACAATAATAGTGCTGTACCCCATGGAGTTTACAGCACTGAAACAACACATCCTTTTGGAATTGGGTACAGAACTGGTAAGAGATCCTCTTGCTGAACACTGGATTTTGATTAGCTTTGGGTCTTTACACTGAATTTCCTTCATGTGCAAATAATTTACATTTGGAAAATATGAACTAAAAAATGCATCTTGTCAGGACCACTTCCTAATTACTCAGTCGATGTAGAAGTTGATTCACGAGATTCATAGTCAGCAATTTATCATCCAACCCCTTTCTACTGTTCAGAAGGCAGTCAGTGTTGTCTGATATACCATAAACATCCAACTAAGATGTATTGATTGGTTTTTGCATTACTTTGATAGCAAAAGATAACACAACTTCTCCATAAAGATAAATGCATTTTTTTATTTGAATGGATTTTTCTTTCCTAGATTGGAGAGAAAAATTGTAACTACTGACATTTACTGAATGAACTTAGACCTTTCCAGTTTAGTGAAAGCTTTGAAATGTAGCAAAGAGGTGAGCATATTGAAGAATGTCTTTTGTGCTCAGGTAGCTACTGCTCATACAAGATGGGATCATTCCCTTCATTTTCCTAGAGTTCATCAGTAAAAATATGAGATGTATTTCTGCATATACTTGCACACATGAATAGTATCAATCACATAGCAGCCCTATTCCCTTGTGGGTATGGCCAAAACAATATAGTGGAATTAAAGATGAGTGACTGTGGAAAACAGGAGGTCTTTGATTCTTGTATGATCTTTAGACTCTCAAGAGTGCAAGGATAAGGAAAATAAACTCCATATTTCAGGTCTGTTTGATTTTGTAAGTAACCAGTTGAAATTAATAAGTAATCTTTTAAAATAAGATTCCTTAAGAGTGCCAAAGGTTTTTTTTAAAGGTGTCTGCAATTTGTTTCTGGTGAGTTTTTCTCTGTCTGTGGCATAAGCTGTGCTCAGTGGTTTTCATTGCTTTCTCTGCAACACTGAGGTATTTTATACCTCTTTCTGTTCTGATTGCCAAATCGTACAGAAATGTATGTCCAAAGGTACAAAATATGTACCTTTGATAAATGATTCTTGTTCTGAATTTGGTCTTTTGAACCAAATGAAACTATAAAAAAATATTTTTTCCAGTGTACGTGTGCTGGATATTGGTCTGTGGTCCTTGCTCAATTGGCTGGATTCTTCCTGATCCTGCTTAATTTGTCTCGATTCACCTCAATTCTTCTCTGCCTACTTGGTCATATTGAAATTCCAGTGCTCTGGAAGGCAACATTCGCTAATATAATAAGAGTAAGTAGGATTGGAAAGCATTCACATTTCTGTACAAGGTAGATCCTTCCTTCCCTCACAGTGTTTCAGTGAACTGTGCCTCCCTCTAAATCTTGAATCATTGTGTTTGAATTCCAAGTGTGCACCTTCACTAAAAGCATCAAGAACACCAGTTGTCTATGTTAGCAGCTTACTCACTCTGGTTTATTTATCCCTTTCTGGATCTGGCCTCTAGATCCAAGTGCTTCTTTTAAAAATTCCTTTTGTAAGTATTTCAAATTATTTCCAAATTGGGATGAACTTCCCACCCCTTACATAGAGTGGTCCTTAGCCTGAAGGTTTTGCTTATGCTTTCACAGAAACTAAGCGTGGAAGCCAATAAGAGGCTGTTGAAGGGGAATGAAAGTGGTCTAAGATAATTTCTAGTTTAATTTTGGAGCAGTTAGGATTGGGTTATTAAACATATTTAAAATGAGAGGTGAGTGCCTACATATGTAAAAACCCTAATGTTTAATCTCTGAGCTTCAGCTTGTTCAATGTTAATAAGAACTAGTACTTGTATGAGGGTTTTTCTTAATTACTTAGTGGAAAGTGTTACATTAACAGGTTGATCAAGGATACAGTTTTATAGGACTCAAAATAATTTTTCTCTTTCAGCAGGTGACACATTCAAGTGGTGACATAAGAAAATTATCAAAATTTTATTAGATTTACTTCTTAGAGAGACATGCAAATCGTATTTGATCTTCTACTCAGATGTTTGCCTTTCTTTATTGAAAGGATGAAGAGATTCCTGCTGAGCTAGAGGTCAGGAAACAGATAGTACTTTTTTTGCAAGCTTGTGTGAACAGAGTTTACACCATCAAGATACTTATTTAAACATGGCTAATTACAAGACCAGTCACTGCAGAGAAGCTCTGGTTCTATAACTTGTAAGTAGTTTTACTAAACCCTTGCACTTAAGCAGAAATGTTGCTGAACTATTCCTTTGCAGGAGTGCTGTTCTTGTCATATTACACCTATGGTGTAAGAACACATGAAGCCTTAAGCAGTAACACTTGCTTATTTGAGTAGTCACAGATAGGGTAGGTTTGTGAGAGGTGCTGAGCAGCTTCCACAACTATTGTCTTAATGAAAGTACTGCATGAGGAAAGGCTGAACTGCAACCTCCTTGTTTGATCTGTTGCATCTTACTTGGTCTGTTTGAGAATATTCTTTCTGATTTGCTTTTGTTTTATCCTTGACATACATAGAATGTGTATTTAGACCAGTACTGCATTAGACATTAATTTGGTTAAATGGTTTCTCACTATATTCAGTACTGCTTTGCTGCATCTGGAGCAAAATTTAATAGAGCACACAGTTTAATGTTTGCTAAAAAGAAATAGAAGAGGCTGGCAAGGAATTTCTAATGTAGCTGTGAAAGTTTTACAACAGCTTATTTATGCAGAAGTCATTATTTTGCATTTCCTTTTGTGTTAATGAGAATTAGTTAAATCTCTGATACCTTTGGAGAGAATAAACACATAATTTCTCTGTTAAAATTTTGCTGAAAGGTTCTATAGGAAGCTTCAAGATACAGATCTATCGCTACAGATGTATCTTCTAGTCCACCATTACACAGCTGCCAGTGGCATAAAAATCAGTTTCAAAATGGGCATGAATTGGCATTTTGGCTGGCAACATCATCAGAGAATAATATGTAAGGAAGGAAGTTTGCCCACTCATCACTGTATTTCTTGTAGGCCAGTATGCAGTCCTGCTGAGGGGGAATTTATCCTCATGTTGGCATTTCTTACACCTTTTTGAGGAAGTGCTGAAATGCTCTTTCACAAAAATTTATTCTTTTGATTAACTCCATTGATTCCATAGGATGGTTCAGGGGACTAAAGTAAAATGAATCTGATTTAATAAAGTAAATAAAGCAAATTTAAATTAATTGAATAATTGAATATTTCCCCAAAAGAATGTAATTCCTTCATGCATTTACAAGGAATGGATTAACAAAAGCTGCTGGATCCTTATTTAGCACATTTTAAAATTAATACAAATGGAATTTTCTAGCAGTGATTCAAATTATGCCCTGCCATATTTTCCAGAGATTCATTTCTCCATTTCCAAGCTTAAGCATTTGGAAGAAATCAGAGAGTTCAGTTCTAAGCCCCTTTTAGGGTGATAGATAAATATTAAGGGGAAAATATTTGACTTAAATAAGTGAATTTCCTTTACGTATTGTTTTAAACCCAGTTTTCTTCAGCCAATTTTCCTTGGGAGCTACATAAAATCATTTTGGATGCTGTAGTATTGGAACTGAGAAGGATGCCTGCAGTTACATAAACCCACTATTAGGTCACTTATGACTGAAAGTGGCAGTTAAAATCAGTGATATTTATTTTGTCTCTATCAGGTGGATAAGTAAATCAGTTTGTTAAATATAAAAAGATAACACTGATAGGGAAAGAAAAGGTTATATATGAAAGGATGAGACATTTTTCTTTCGGGGGGAGGGAGTGTGTCTCAATGTTCTTATTATATGGAAACTAATCTTTATGCTTAAAAGAGTGACCTGGAACAAAGACCTTGATTCTGCCATCAGCTCTGTTCCTGATGCTGAGTGATAACACTGTTTTGTAGTAAGCAAATTGTGAATCTTCTGGGGCTTTAGTCACAGTTACATTGAAGACCTTTAACACCCCTCTGGCAACTTGCTCAGTCTGCTAGACAATATTCCTTCCGCACCGATAATGTTATCAAAAATATTGAAGAAAACCAACTGAAAATAAAGCCATCAACATCCTTTAGTTGATCCAATTATCTGTCTCTAAAAAAAGGTTTAACACTTCCCACACAGAACAGCAGCTTGAGTAATTTGGCAATGATAACAGCGCATAATCAAGAAACACGAGGCTGTGATATGTGGTAATACATCCCATTTTGTGTACAGGGAGAGTTTTGTTTAAGTAAATATATTTTCTTTTAAGTACCTTTTGGATTACTTGTTAATAGGTTGCTCATCCCATTAGTCTCATAGAGTTAATGCAAATGTTTAACTGCAGAAATCATAAATGGGTGAATTGTAACATTCCTGATGATGGCAGATGGGAGGTTAGGCTTTGTGTCTTTGGGTTTTTTTTTTTTGTCATGTTCAAGGTGTGTTTGAAGATAGGGAGCACCTATGACTAACATATAGAACAAAGGATTGGATGATTTGGTTATTTAGCTTCTACTGTGACTAATTCACAGCTAAACCTGAAGTGTGCCATCATTATAGAATAGTGCTCAGACAAGTCCTTTTAATGATACGCTGTCATAACTTCCCAGATGACATTACAACATGGTGTTTTATCAGCAAATTACATCAAAGGCCTCACATTCAATTAAGCTACGTTGGGTTGGGAAATAAAGCAGCCTGCTGCATTTAAAATGCAATGAGTTGTTTTCACTGTTGAAATGAGGAGACCCTTGCATTGTAAACCTGCTGACAGGCTACAGTTTTAAACTTTATGTCTGCAGCTGCTGTGAACCTCCAAATTATTTACATATGGAATTTGCATGAAGTCCGTGACAGATCTCAGGAGTACCTTAGAGCCCAGACACTGTGGTGACAGGTACCCTAGGTACAGTGTAGTTTGAGTAACCATCATTAAAAATTGTGGCTACCATGTCAACTGGGAGGAGACACATCCACATCCAGAGGCCCCAGCCCTGACGTCTGTACTCAGTGAAGGGAGATTTGTCAGAGTGAAAAGAATAAAGGACAAACCTGGAAGTTTCCACTGGATATTTATAGTATACATAAAGTCTTGGCTACATGCTTGTAACCAGCATCAGTTTTCCATCAGTACAGAGCTATTTGAATTGAGATGGTGGCTGTTTGTACATGAAAAAAACAATCTTGTGTTACATACTGTATCTTTCATAGCACTGATTTTAAAGGGAAGGGACAACTTTTTATCCTTCCCAGTCCATAAATTCTACAGACAGTCTGACAAGGAATACTTTGGGACATTGTTTTATATTGCTTATAAAACATAATTCATAAGAAGCAGCATAATGCATTAATAATAGTTTACTAAAACAACAAAAGATTTCCATGTCATTATTCAAGGGAAGTATTTCCCTTGGATCAAAACCTAATTAGAACACTTCAAAAAATACAGGTCATTTGGTGATACAAT
>JANHGB010024249.1:0-15680 GCA_026283785.1 Coracopsis vasa | reverse complement strand
GGATCCAGTGTGTCTGCCAGGGGCATAAAGGAGGTGAGAACTTGATCCAGACACTTTTCAAACTGATGAAGGGATCTTTTGGGATGGCACACGTCAGTGTCTCTGTTCTAGAGGACAACGATTGATTTGGATTTCTTTCCTAGACTAACAGATCCTGGTTCCCTCTAGAATCAATGGAAGTAGTAAGACTGCTATCATAAGTATTTAACTTAAATGTTGCATCTACCTCTCTTTAAGTGTTTAAGGAGTCACAGGCTAACTGGTCTGGCAGACCTTGAATTAATTGCTCTGACTCATTCAATGCTTTCTTGAATTTCAACTTAAGTACCCACTATTCATTCATCTCAGATGTCACAGATGTCACAGGAGATAATTCCTCAACATGTATGTTTAGTCCCTTAAGCATATTCTTTAAAGTGAAGAACATTCACCTACAAGACAAGACAGCTGGAGTGAGGTGCTTGGACATATTTGTTCTTGGTTAAGTTGTGTCTTCAGTGAAATCTGTAAAACTCACTTTTGCTTCAGTGGGAATAGAGGCTGACAAGGCAGAATGCTTCTCTGAAAACTATTCTTTCTGTCCACCTTCAAGTGTCTCAGCTGAATTCTAAAACAAAAACACCTCAATGCCCAACAGGAACTGGCATAAAATGAGCATAATAACTCTGTGAGCCAGGATGTGCTATTTATGAAAATAATTTTGATCAGGACAGTGTTTGCTAAAGGGAAGTGGATTTAGGCTGATGGTGAACTGATCAGGCTGATGAGAATTTTTGCACTGATTTTCCTACCCAAGATGGAAATTGCTGGAGAGATGGGTGGGGGAGCAACTTTCTAAGCTAAGGCAAGCACACTCAAGCTCTGCAGATCTTCCAAAATGAAGGAGTGGACTCACAAGAAATTAACATCACAGGAATTTCTCAGGCACAGCATTTAAAAATTTTGGCAACTGCATCTCTGCTCAGAAATTCACAGGCAGCCAGTGTATGTTACTGAGCTCCCCAGTACCTGAAGTCCTGCTGAAGCATGGAGTGATGGATTACAACATCCGCTGATCATCATACCTGATCTGCTCAGGTATCTGGATGGTCCATAACTGGCCTCACACAGAGGGCTTGGCTACTGCTGGTGCTGCAGAGATGAAATAGGTCCTGGCAAAAATGTGGGATCATGAAACAGAGAACAGGATGAAACTTCCAGCAAACAGGAGAGGCCTCTAGAAATATCACTCCACCACTTGCCTACAGAACAAGAAAATAAGTAGGTGTGATACATTTGATGGCTGTTCTGTAACTGGCACCTCCAACATTTTCCACTAGGTGAAAAACCTGTGAGACATTTCTCAGGTGCTCAATAAAACCTTTAAGAATCTTGTTTTGGAAGAATCTAAGCAGAAGTGAATTTGATTTTTTCCAGATGCTTGTTCAGCTCTTTTTCCTGTTCTTTTGATATATCTATATGCAATTTGCTTTCTCACTTTAATCTCAGATGCAAATTTCTGACTCAGAAATAGTCCAAGAGAGCAAAAGTTCTCTTAGGGTGATGATGACTATGAAGTAGACTTAATTCAAGACTGTTGTTTCCTCAGAGTGGTATTATTAATATATATTCTTATGGTGTGCATGGGATGTCAGTGAAATGCCTTAAATACTGTACTCTACACCAGAGGCATGAGTTCACACGTTATTCCAGATCTGTGCCGAGGGTTGCTCCCAGTCAATGGAGCTGTTAGCAATATTAGACTGCACTGTTCAGGCTGAGAAACCACAGACCCTGAGATGTTAACACCCACTCATCATTCTCTTCTATGCTTAGTTAGAGACATTACCATGCCTTAACTGCACTGGTGGGCAAACAGCACTCATACCAGCCATCTACTGTGTCACACTTTGTCACTTCTGTAGCTATTTGACTTTCAAATAAATAATCTTTGTAGTTGTATCTGGGAAGAAAAAAAGAGTAAAAGGAGAACTTGGACATGCCAGAGAGAGATCATAGAGTAAAATTGTAATATTTGAGAAAAAAGGGCAGAGAGAGCTAAGTCTTTAGAGTACTTTCTATGCTGTATGGTTGTGCTAAGAGTCATTGATATTTGAACAACAGCTGAACTGTGTGTGCTCACAAAGAATCTGGAAGTGAGCTGCATGCTCTGGAGTGTTCACCCTTATGCCCAATTAGTGGAAATAGTGAATTCAGCATGGGATGGATCATTGTCTTGTACAGCATGTATGAGATTCCTAATTGATTTTGCTTGGTGTGAGAGGTCATATGGCAAAGACATTTAAAGTAGCCAGGTAAGGATCTGACCATACCCTTCCTAACTAGGACTGCACATGCATGTTATTTCATGTGACTGTGAAGACAGAAATTACATTTCAGCTCTGCATGTAGTCTAGATATTCTAGGAATGATGCCATAGGCAAAAAAAGGGAAGCCCAAACGGAAGAAAGAAATTATTTCTAAAATTCCATAATTCTTTTCATCTTCTATCCTAAAGTGAACCGTTACCTCCCTCCAAAAGATATAAAACTCCTTTTTTTCCCTTTATGTGAATTCATCCATCCAGGAGAGAACAGAATTAATTCCCTGAGTTTATTCTAAGTAGATAGTGACTGGAGAAAAAAAGCCTTAATTTCTCTTTGCAATAAGCTCTTCAGTACGAATCTATGCACTAAGGAGACAAATGCATCTCTTTATTGACATCTGGTAAATATAATAGCCATAATCATAAACAAGGGTGTCAGTAACTGCTGGTGGAATATCTTCAGGAAGAAATAAGGAGCTAAGCTCAGCAAATACGTTTTACACAAAACAAGGAGTCAAGGTAAGACTTAGGAACTAGAAGGTCTCCAGAAACAATTCTTCAGTTAGTGTTACTATTCTGAAGCAAATAAAGATGTTTGTTCTGTATGGCTGGCTGCCAAAATGTGCCTCAGAAGCACAGCTTTGTCTAATGGGGTTTAGAGGTAGCCTAAAAGAGTAGCAGATAAAATTTCATTTAAATATACCTAAAAAAAAAAAAAAAAAAAAAAGAAAAGAAAAGAAAAGAAAAAAGTAAAGAAAAAGAAGAAAGCTTAATACGATTATACCAGAATGCTGTGGTATAGTCATATTGAGTGTTAAAAGTACTGTAGACCTAGTTCCTGACTAGAGACTGATGTTAGAACTGCCCACCTAGGACCACACAGCTTAGCTTACCTTCCCTGCTGGCAAGAAATGCTGGAAGCGTGGGTTAAGGTAATAAGGTAATAGCTATGATGTGGCCTTTGGAGCAGGTGGGGGCACAGGTTGACAGAGCCCATACCATGATAAAGCCCAGGACTTTCCCAGAGAGAAGATTTAAGGCAGATTTGTATCCAAGTAGACCTACCTGGATGCTGAAAATTTGTCTTAACATTTTAGCCTCTCTATAGGAGCCAGCAGCAACACATATTGTTGTTTAAAATTTTCCCTGACTTCCTGATTGTCCTAAACAAGATGTAATCTAGACTCAACAGAAGTTCTTTGGAAAGCCCCCACAAAAGTGTGACTCAAAGCACTTCAAATGAAATACAGACTTATGTTCTGTCCACTTCCAAACTAATAGCAAATAACTACACCATTTCCTCTTGAGGTGTTTTTCCATGTCAGAATTTTCTAAATTGCTCATTGCCACCATGCCTGATCTTAATCTACAGCTGCTCACTGAGAAATGGAGGCATAGATAAGTGGCTTCCTCAAGGTTGCACAAGAAGTTCAAAGCAACATTTTGAACCAAGCTCAAGTCTTGAGACTCTTATGTATATTACCCGTCAGGTTTTCCTCCCTCCCCTTACCTCTGGGAATGGAAACAAACCACAAACACCATACTTCCTGGAGCAAATTACCTGCTTTGTTATTCTGTCTTTCAGTCTTTGCCATAAATTCCACGTCATTAACGTTGGCTGAAACACCTCAGTGAGCTGCATTACTTGGGCTAGAAAATGTGTCTGGCTAGTAGGCAGGAGAACCTCTTTAACCACGACCATGCAAAAGAGCAGGACTAGGAGGCTCTGGCTGTTCTGGCGTGAATTGTCAGTGGACAGTAGTGAACACAGATTTCTATTTTTGGTTTTTTTTAGCTGACCACCACTGCGTCGAAGTGGCAATGTCTCTCACCACACACTGTGGGAAAGGGGCTTTGCACTGTCTGCTAGTGGATGATGCTTTCAAATGGATAGCCTGTGCAACGCTGCAGGTGATATCCCATCTGGATTAAGTCTTTCCTCTCTGAGGCATGCCTCAGAGCGACAAACTACCCAGCAGCTCAGCCCATCTGCAGATCATTACTGGTATGTGTGACAAAGGAAACACCTGAGCAGGGAAGCAGAGCTGTGCACGGAGTTCACAGGTGTTGCTGTCTAGGGAACAGGGTGAGTTCTGGAGGGCAGCTGGAAAGCCTCAGACCACCAACGTTTTAGCAAGGTTTGACTGTGCACCTTCTGTACAGTGCTCTGATAACCTAAGGGTCAGGTGCAGGAACGGGGGAGAGATGCTGAACTTTCATGAAGAATGCAAGAAAACAGATTAATCCTTCTCCCATTTTGAAAGGGTATGTGATAGCTGGATTCTGAAGTATTTGTGCTGGAGCTGAAAATACTCCTCTGGAGAATGAAGTTTGTCCTGCTTTGGTATCTCAAAAGCAGTAAGGTACTACAACAGAGTTCAAGAGATGCTTATTTTATTCTGTTGGTGGGCCATTCCACAGAACTGGAGACAGAAATGATCTACTGGATTTCCATCGACTTCAGAATCTGTAGCAGGCCAAAATAATGAGCAGACCTGGATAATATGAAGTGCTGTGAAATGAACATTCACCAACTCCAAACAGCTGTTATTTACAAAAGCAGATAAACACCTTCCTTCACAGGGAGGTTGTATCTGCAGCTTTATTTATCAAGCCACTTATGAGAAAAAAGGTGGTTTGTACCTGACAGCACACAGAGAGCTGAAAGGAGAGGTGTGAGAGTAGAGATTTTACTTGCCTGGATTTATCAGGGTAGAGACAATCTAAACTCCAATGCCACAAAACCGCTGCCCTTCCAAAACACTGTGGCTTTGTGGAGGTCTCTGTTTTTGTTTTCTTCATCTTCCTACACTGTAATAACAATATTTTTTTTGTTTTTTGTTCCTCTTCAAGTGAAGCATAGGAAATGAGGTAAGTAAAGGCATTACCAAGGGCAATAGACAATGGAAGATTGACCTAGGTATATGTTTAGCTAAATTAAGGAAAGAGAACATGAGAGAGATAAACAAACAATCAGTAAAACAGCTACTGAATTTTGCCACCAGTAACATCTCTTGAAAGCTATCAGCAGCATTCAAATCTCTTTGATCTGAGAAAAGACAAGGCAGAGTGCACAGCTTCTTTATGCTCCTAAGCGGTTTTCCCATCAGAAACAACTATGTTCATAAGAATATTTGAATGTGAAAAGCACTAGTGAATTGGGTGAATCTTTATACTGAATACCTGGGGCACAAAAGCTTAAATTGCACTTGAATGTTGCTGAACTACGGCTCTTCCACTCATCAGAGCCAGAAAAGGGACGTTGAGAGAGAACTGAAGAAGAAAATAACGTGGGGTGGAATAAATACCATGAGGAAAATGAAAACAAACTGTGAAAAGAAAGTCAAGGAGGAAAGAACTGGGTCCTAACATAGAAATAAATAACACAAGGAGAATATGGTCTTCAAAACTATATGAAGCAGGCTGTTATTTCAAAATATTCTACTTCTCCTAAAAGCATAGACTTCAGCATTATCTTTAAAACCAAGGAAAAAGAGAAAAAAATAAAAGTCTATGATAAATCATTGTCACTTAAAGTAAGAAAGGTAAACTCACAGAATTAAAAGTCAGTGAGATTCACTTCCTCTGCAGAGAAAATGCAAACATTTGAGAGACTCCTGTGAGCATCTACAAGATACCAGAGCAATAAATACCCAAGTGGAAGCAAAAAAAGCATGCCAGATAACACATTACAGAAGTAAATGAAGGTTAATAGGCCTTCTGGATTAAGCAAAAAAAGTAGGTGTCATACATCTTGAATTTAGTCATGGTTTTGACACTGTCTCACATGATATTCAACAAAAATAAGTGAAGGATACATTGACAGAATATAACTGCTTGGGAAACTTTACAGAAAAAGTAGTTACCACCAGTCTGACCAGAAGGGTGGATTCTTCAAACTCTGTCTTGGGACCAATGCTATTATTTAGTTTAATTAAGATCCTAGATGGTAGAATATTAAACCTTCAGATAATAATACTGACCATATAGTATTTCTAACCAGAGTTATCAAAGTAGTTGGCAGTGTTCAAGGCCTGGTTGGACAGAGTCTTGGGTGACATGGCTTAGTGTGTGGTGTCCTTTCCCACGACAGGGGGATTGGAACTAGATGATCTTGAGGTCCTTTCCAACCCTGACTATTCTATGACACCAAGCCAGGAAGGACTGCAAAGACTTTGGAGGATGACAATTATAGTGGCAAACTGGGAAAAGGACTGAAAGTGAAGAGGGTGCAACTCAGTGTAGAGCACAAGGTGGTATGTTTGGGTCTGAGACATGGTCTGCAAGACGGCAGTGTGGATGGCAAAGCAGCCATTCCTCATGAAGGATCTGGCTGCCAGAGAGAATATGAAATGAGCATGAGTCAGGAAGGTCAGACTGTTGCCAAAAAGGCAAACATCTTACTGGGTTGTATAAACAATGTTGGCATATCTAAGAAACATGAAATAGTCTTTCTGCTTTCTCACCACAGCTGGAGCACTGGGTCCAGTGTGGGGCAATGCACTTCAAGAAAGATGCGAATCAGCTGGAAAGAGTCCAAGGAGAGGAGCAAGAGCAATCAAGGGTCTGGAAAACATGACCTGTGAAGAAAGACTGAAGGCAGTGAGGTTGTTTAGTCTAGAGAGAGGCAATCTGGAGGGATGTATGATAAGTCTTCAAATGTTTAAAAGGCAACTGCAAAGAGGAAAGTAATAAATCGTTTTGAATATCCAAAAGAAGTAGAGGGCTTAACCTTGAGGAAAAGAGATTAAGGGTAGAAACAATGAAATGTTTTCTGTGATAGTAACAGAATTGATTGGCTAAGAAGCCTATGCAAACTTCACTGTACGAGGATTGATAAACAGGTTGGATAATCTGTCAAGAATAATTTAGGAACAGCTGATCCTGACTTGGTAGAAGGGATGGCGTAAATGATCCCTTGAGATGCCTTCCAGGCTTATTTCTACAACAGTATAATCAATGTGTAGAAGAAAGCTATAGATTTAAATTAATTAGGGTGGGGGATGCAGAAACGGACCTGGGAACTGAAATATTCATTCATAGAGGTTATGAAATTTTAAGTTACATGTTCATGACCTTCCCTTCCTTAAAATAAGCTGCTCTCATAAGGGCAGGGGCAGATCTCAGACCTTATTAACATTTCAAGCACAATAGAATTTGGGGATGTAACACCCGTGTTGGCCTGTATCAGCTAACTTCACAGATCTCAGGTCCTCCAAATGGGATACTGATTAACTGCATTTTTTTTGTTGTTTATTTGTTGGGGGGAGGGGGTTCTTCTTTGGCAGTGAAATACTTGTGCTTAATCAAATATGCTTCTGGAAAGGTCAGATCTGATAGGAGCAAGGTTACTTACCAGTATATATATATGTATCTCCATAATTTGATTCCAAATCTGGGCTTGTTTAAAATTATGAGTCTAAACATATTTAGAACATTTTTCCCTTCATTTTATCCAATACTTTATTTTGTAAAAGGACAATAATATATACATGAGTGTTTCATCTTCTCAACTAAGATAACTTGTAGTAGTCACTTTATCAAAAAGTCTTCCTGATATGTGACCATCATTTTGTATTTTTACCTGTCCTTCTGATTCTTGTTTTCTTGTCTTGAAATCTCTAAATAAGCTCCACAGTGCATATGCTAGAGTTCTAATCAATTAATGAGTTCACACCATTAGTGTGGTCTAACCAATGAAAACAGGATTTTGTGGAAATTATGCAAGCTTTTTCAGAATTTGTATAGGTCTACTACTTGACTTACAGCTGTTTGATCTTTAGAAGAAGCCTTGTTTCAATGAAATTTATAGAAATTAAATGTATGTAAGACCTGCAAATTCAGAGCCCTTCAAATGACTGTGTGTTATAGGTCTCAGTGTATGGCTCATGTTGGGTGCTTGTGAAATACATCTATCAGCAACAGACAGTTACCTTAAAAGAGATCTGCATCCAGGTAGATGGTTTATAGACTGTCAGGCCACACTGCTGGTTTAGATTTGAGGAATTACTTTGGAAGAACAAGGCAGGTTCTATTTTTGACATTTCAGCAATGAGACCACTTGTACATTATGACCCAACTTGATTTACTGTAAGAAAATAAGAGTGCTGTAATTTGTAAAAGACATTTATTACATGAGTCAAAAAAAGAAAAAAAGGGGAGGGAAGGGGGAGAGAAAGCAGCTTAACGTCTCTGTCCATCCCCATCTGGTTTTATTTTAATCTCACTCTAGTCACATATGAAATTTTGCTTAGCTGTCTTCATTTTCTTAGTCAATCTTGATTAATGGCCTTCAAAGTAAAAATAATTGGCCTGCATCAGGCTTGTTTTATAACTCTTGTTCACAAAGAATGTGAAAGGCTGGAAAATGAGCCTAAACAGAAGGAATGCATTACGTTAGCCTTTGAGAAAGAGCAGTCCTCCAGTTGTGTTTCACTGTGTATTTTTATAACAGGCGCCTCCTTGACTGTCCATGATATTGCAGATATGCAGTGCCAAAAGCTTTTGTATACTTCATCAGGCTGACCATGTCACCTCACAATCTCCAGCAGCAGCATATGCACAGGCAGAAGGAGGGAGGCAGAGCCATCCCCACAAAGCAGAGTACCTTAACACAGGCTGCGTAACGTGGGGCAGGCAATCTAGGAAGATGAAGGGATGCTTTTGTGCAAGTGCCCTCTAGTTACTCTGATCCTGATCTTAAACTTCAAGAGAGTTGCCATGCAATTTAAGGACTGTGGATCTCCCTCAAGCACAGAAAAGCAGTCATCTGTTGATTTTAGCTGGGGTAAATATGGCCCTGTGGCTTTATAATTACCTTTTTTTCCTTTCAGTGAATGCAGTCCTGGTAGAACAAGCCACCAAACTGATTACAAATTTTATATTTTTAAAAATCTTTCACATTGTAAAAGATTGCAACAATTCAATGAGCTCAATTTATTTTTAAATAAACAGAGTATGTATGTGCTCATTTTTAAGGAAAAAAAGTGTAAATTTTCTTTGGTATATCAAGTAAGGACCTGCTATGGAAAATTAGTTTCTGCTGGGACAAGCATTGCTTTGAGCTTGCTTTATTGCTGTCAGAAAGTTAGGGAGATTCAGTCTAGTCCCTCCTTTGTGTAATGTATAAAACAGATTATTGTGCTTGCATGATTATGGCAAGATTCATTATTATGTCCCACTTACCAGAAAGGAAGCCAGCTTTCTGTTACACGTCTTAGGGGTGAAAACTATTACTTAGATATTAACCAAAGAGAAAAAAAGTTCCTCATTTTAATCATTTGTGTTAATGTGGGAATATTTGAGCATCTTATGATAGTCCTGTGAAGTTATTATGCCAATATGCTTATTTCTTTGTATAGTTTTGAAATAGTAACAGTTTATGTTTTTCCTGATGCTTTTCATGTAACAGCCTCAACATATGAACTGAACTTCCATTAAGCTTCCTAAGATTTCTCTCGAGTATGCATGTGATATACTTAACGATACTTTTGCCAGACATGGCTGGATCCAAACTTGGTCTGGAGAGAAACACTTTTCCCAGAGTAGCTGAGACCAGCTGCTGAGTCCTGCATCTTCTCTTCTCCCAGCAAAGCAAGCAGGGGTTACACAGATGGTATTTTCATGTCAGTGTAGATCAAGCTGAGCATTAACCTCATGGCATGGACCAAAATCAATCTGCAGGGCTGCCTGTATTCGGTGGGAGAGATATTCATGTTTTCTTCTTTTCAGAAAGTAGCATGCAAAATACAGATATCAAGAGATCTCGTTCCCTACACTCCAGCATTTTCTATGCTGCTCTTTTAAACAGTTCATGAAGTATTGTAACCCAGACAACTGACCTTCAACAAAGCACAGCCCCATCGTAACACTCCTTTTAGACGCCTCACCAGCTTTTGGAATGTTGGTTTTACAGCAGCTCCTGTTAGACCCAGGGCAGGTAGCCAAGGTACATGAAAAGCAGAAAGCAGCCTGCTGTGATCTCCCTCCTACTGCAATGTGTCTGATTCTTCAGCTGTAAAGTCTTAGTCCCTAAAATCTTTTCTTCAGGAGACTTCTGGACCTTCTCAAGAACTGAACAGAGGAGAGACACCTCTGACAGACATATGCCTGAGAAAATGTCACCAGCTGGAGAAACAATAGTACAAACTCCATAACATTTATAACTAAAAATTATGGCAGTGCCCTCTTGTTCCATGGACATATTTTTCAAGGATTAATCATTCCCACCATTAAAACCTTTGGTTCAGCTTTGCTTGTGCTACACCATATCATTGCTCCTATTACTTGTTCTTTTCATTGTTCACTCCAGCCTCTTGTTTTGCCATAAATTTAATAAAAAGTAAGCTTTTGGGGGTAAACTTTCCATAAATTTCCTTTCAAAATTGCTGTTGTTCTTTAAATAAAAGGAAGCTTTTCATCTTATCTGGAAATATATCTCTTTTTTTTTTTTAGAGCTAGTTTGTTTGCTCTGTGGAAATACGCAATTTTGGAGTTTGTTTGCTTCCATTTGACTTGAAATGAAATTTTTCGTTTGGATTACTTGTTTTGATTTGATCAGCAACTCTCCCAGTCAATCACTTGCATAGTTCAATCTGTTACTGCCTATGTGAAGCTGTCTGAGTTTTCTGTTACACTGCTCTTATATGACAGTGAAAAATTACTGAGAACATCATCACATTATCTTATGAATCAGTGGCGTATTTTGTCTTCTACAGTGTATAGAAAGTGTAGTAGAACTAGGAAAGGTACCATAGACAAGGGTAGCAGATATCCACAGATAACGTGTGGCTTTTTTATGCAAAGAGACTAAACAGCTTTGGACTTTTCAGCTTAAAAGAAATAGCCTTTTGAGGATATGACAGAAGTACATGAAGTCATGGATGCTTCAAAGAATGTAAATAGGGAGTTCACTATCCCTCGCAACAGAAGAATGAGGGGAATCCAGCGGTAATATCAAGCAGCAGATTTAAAAGAAAGGAAAATATTTGCTCTGTACCAGCCATTTTGTATCACACAGTGCTGCAGAGACCAAAGTTTGAAGTGGATTAGTAAGAAATTACACTTTATTATGGTTTGATCAGATTGAAACAAATGTCAAAGGGAGGTGGGCAGTTCTTCCCTGCTACTGTTGCTGTTTCCCTGCAACTGGTTCAGCTTCATGGGCAGGTCCTGGCTAGGGGCTGTCAGTCTAGTGGGCTGGCTGGGACATATGCTGGTCCTGCCTTGCTGGGAACTCTGCTGCCTTCAGACACTGCGCAACCCAGCATCAGCATCCTGCTTTTCAGATGTCAGAGAGGCAAACCAGTGACTCAGTGACCCATGTATGGTTCCATGCTGTGCAGAAGTGCTTTACACGTGTGAGGTAGCACAACTGTGTTGTAAGTTTTGCAGAAACAAGGGAATAGAAGTACCAGGGGAAAGCAACACATAGTTTGCTATGCTTGCACAATGTTTACTTGAAGATGCAAAATAAATATCTAATTATTCAATGGGAAAAGAGGAATAGCCATACACAGTCTCTGTGAGAGTGCTCAAAGGCTATCCCACTTCTTTATTTTTATTCTTTGAATGACAGCTTCCCAGAACAGGCTATCTGAAGGGAGCTGGTGCACAATGAGGAATGCTGAAACTCATATACATATTTTTGTATAATCTTTTCATAATTCCAGTGTGGTACATGAACCTGTGATAGAAGTGGGCAGCAGAACAGTTGAGAATGGGGCCATTGTGTATTTTATGGTTTATAAATTAATTTTGTTTCTTTTTTCTTTCTTTTCTTTTTCCCCCTCTCGTTCTAATTGGCATATCTTCTTTTCTGGAAATTGATTTTTCAGTTCAAAGCAGCATTCAAAGGAAAACGAAAAAAGAAACTGAGGACATTTTGAACCCATTTACATACTTCTAAAGAATTAATCCACTTTTTCAGAGAAAATGAGAGACAAGTATTTACATTTACTTACCTCAAAAGAAGCTGTGAAAAGAATTAACACTTTCATCCAATTTTACTTATGATGCATTTTGTTTTTTGCTTAAGGACGTCAGCACTTTTTCTTACCTCTGTCTTATAAGACAGAAGTAAAAATATCTAGAATTTGCAGGTAATTGCTTGACGTATGTAGGTATGTACTTAGAATACTTACAACTGCTTGATGAAGGAGTTGACCTTGCCTTGCTCTTTTTCCACAAGAACTTCTGAATTATTAAAATCTAAGGATTTTGGTTTTGCAGTGCTGATAAGCTTACCTACATGTGAGCAATGGACTTTATGCAAGCACTGTAACATTGCGAAACAACCTGTGACATGCAGTCATTTCTAGTTAATTTAAGGTTCACACTAGCAGCAGATCATTCACCTCACAGAATATAAAAAGTTATTATTGCAGCTTATGGTGGTGTTGGTATAAAATGTCATGATGTTCTCCTTGGATGTGAGAGTGGATATTAATCTGAAACTGCTTCTGTTGGTTGCTCAGGATGAACCCTACCACATGAAAATGTATTTATTCGTTTGTCTAAAAAGATTTAGGATTGCACATCATCTTTATTCATCGTAAATATTTTGTTGCATATAGTATACTAATTATTGTTGAACTGAAGTGTTTTTCTAGCCCCAGTGGCATAACAGAAATTATACTTCAAACTGCATAATATTCTTGGAAAGGGAATATAGATTTAGTAAAGAACATCATCATTTTGCTATAATGGTAACGTACCTATTTACATAATGATAATGTACATATTTACTGCCAAGAATGTTTGTTCTGCATTAGTGTTAGTAGTGTAGCAGGGAGAATTGTGAAATGGAACTTCGATTTGTGTCTGGTGGCTGTTGTCTTGCAGGGGCGCAAAGAAGGAAGAGCAGGAGATGGGGTGTTTCTGGGAAAAAATAAAAAAGGAAAAAGGAGTGAGGTTATGTGCTAAGCTTGCATTGTGTACGAGATCAGATCTGCACATGCCCATTTGCTTTCCTTTCTTCCTTTTTTCTGAGGGACCTTGTCTGTTAAGTAAGTGAAAATCCTTTGTGAGATTCCTGGCAGCAGGCATCAAAAAGATGCTAAAAGTCTATGTAAGCTGCATGCTCTCTCTTTGAACACATTCTCAAGTAATGCCACCATTGGAATCATTTAATCTGAGAGATGAAAAAGAAAAAAAAATCTACATTTTTGGTTTCATTTCAAAACCTGTAAATCTCTGTATACATCTAAAGAAGTGGGAAATCTTACTTTTGGAAGAGACAGGAAAAAAAGTTAGGAGACACTGTTTGGTGAGCTGTCATATGTTTTCTGAACTTTTTGTAATAGGAAGAATTCTCTAAAGAGCCCTTTTCTTCACTCCTCTAACAAAGGCATGTCCCAGTTTATTAAAAAATCATACACAACAATGCTGCCTGCCAGCTTTTATAGCCCTAATGAAAATTTGGTCCAGAGCACAAAAAATAGCTGGAAAAATGCCTGAAATTTCCCTGTCGCAGATGTTTCAACAGAAGGTGCTTGCATGCCATTCGTTAATGTAACGCCATACGGGACTCGGTATGACCACTGCAATAACCAGTAAGTAACACACGCAGTGTGCGCATCACTGCGCCAAATTTTCCGTCTGTTGTGTGGGGCTTGTATCCTGTGGATTGAGACGTACCTTGATAAAACTGTATTGTCATTGAATGATAATATTTGTGGATCACTCTGCTAGAAAACATCCTATCAAGAATGTGGGAGGTCTGTGTAAAGAGTCGGTACAGCTCATTGGCATTGCAGTCAGTTAGGAAGGATGGGAATGTTAGTATTTATGCCCCTTTTCTTAGCCTATCTTTCAGATGCCAATTTACAGGAGCAGCACTCCAGATACTAAAGCACTTTCTCTTTGAGAGAAGCTGTTGAATTTTAATCTCAGGCATTATGTAATTAAAAGGGGCATGTGAAATACAGTAATTATCAATACAGTGGAAAAAATTACACAGACATAACATTCTCCTGGGATAATTATTTTTTATTTTGTAAGTAAGTTTAAGAGAGGAATGGACTGAAAAAAGAAAGGAAAAAAAAAAGCTTGAAGTACACTGTACTCCATCAGCTCCAGTTTTGTATCCTGAAAGGCAGAGAAGCACCTAAGTAATCGACTACAAATATTTCCCTGTGCACACAGACAAATACTGTCTTCTGCTCTTGGGATGGAAGTGGTAGAGTATTCTGCTTTGATTTGTGTACATCTAAAAGAGGTGGTGTGGCCTAGTAGAGCTGCGAGTTGTGCGTACAAATCACTCACGCTGTGCTGAGGATGTACATAAGAGCTTCTCAAGGACCAAACAGTCACCCTTACAAACATTTCCGCAAGGGTTAAATCTGCTAATGACAAGGGGGGTAGAGAGGCTTTTGTGATTTTTTTATATTCTTCCTCTCTGCTCAACAATAAGATTTCCTGGACAGTTGCTGTCTCTTTTGTGCAACAATGACCAAAGCAGGAAAAAGTGCTGAGTCTGATTTGCCTAAAATTTGGGTTCAAGGTTGAGTAAGGGCTGAGATTTAACAGAAATAAGGCTTTTTCCATCAGCTAAGGGAATAATAAAGGTATCATCAGGTTTCGTTAAGCATGTTACCAGGAGATTTTATTCTTATCTGAAATGAATCTGGAAAATCTCTATGGGTTTGACACAGAAGCAAAATAACTGAAACAAATTCAGTACCTGGCTTGTGAAGCTACATTCAGAGAACTTGAGTTTACAGCTCATATGAAAGACAAGGCTTTGTCTGTAGTGGTCCTAGTAAACTTATATCCTCCCCCAGTAAATCCAGACAGGCTATTTATGTTCTTTCACTTCCTTTAAGTGTCACTTCTTTTCTAAGATAGAACTAAATATAGATGTTTCTAAGAATATGTAAACCATCATAAGTGGGAGTAACAGTGGTATCTCCAGACAAATGGAGATAACTACATCACAATAAAGATTGTACATTTTGTTTGTTAAGCACTATTGACAGGACAGTGCTACTGGGTTTGGGGTTTTTTTTTTGCTATTTTAATTTTTAAGTGCTTTTATATACAACTTTTCATTCATAATTCAAAACTTAGATCTTCACATTAGGTCTCTGCCAGTGGGTTTTCATAACACTGTGGATTCAGGAGAATGCCCAGGGCATTCCTATTCAGGAAAGCAATCTATCTTTAATGATCCCATAGCCAAGTTCACAGTTGGGTTTGCTGCTGCTGCCAGGGAAGGAAGAATTGGGGTGCATCCGGTTTTGGCTCCTTGTGGAGTCATCAGCTGCCCCTGCTGTGATGTCGGAAGCAGAAAGGACCAGGCAGCCCAACTCTTTGATGCTGGTCTCCATCCCAGTTCATCTAATTTGAACCATTCTTCCTGTGGCAGGAATGCCCT
>JANHGB010024248.1:12327-37689 GCA_026283785.1 Coracopsis vasa | reverse complement strand
GTGCTAAGTTGTGCTCACACTAAGTCAAGGACTTTTCAGTCTCATGTTCTGCCAGTGAGTAGGCACACAAAAAGCCAGGAGGCAGCAGACAGGACACCTGACCCAAACTAGGCAAACGGGTATTCCATACCACAGTACATCATGCCCAGTATATAAACTGGGGGGAGTGAGCCAAGAGGGACCAATGGCTGCTCAGGGACAGGCTGGGTATCAGTCAACAGGTGGTGAGCAACTGTGCTGTGCATCAGCTGCGTTTTCCTTTTATATTTGTTTTACTGCTATTTCCTTTTATTATCATTATCATTGTTATTATTATATTTTACTTTATTTCTCTTATTAAACTGTTCTTTTTTCAACCCACAGTTTTTTACCCTTTCTTGCATTTCTCTTCCCCATCCCATGGGAAGTGTGGGGGGGTGAGTGACTCTGTGGTACTTAGTTGCTGGCTGGGGTTAAACCACTACAACAACAAACAAATGAGAACACAGAACTAAAATTCCTAACAAATAAATAACTACTTCAGATGCAACTCACATGTGTGTACGCTGGTTTAAACAGTATTTTACAACATAAAGGTGAAGAATGTTAAAAAAAGGAAACTGAAAGTAAGATATAGGAAGATTTTCACATTGTTTAACAGCTAAAAGAAAATAATCCAACATCTCATTTCCCAGGATAAAGCAATTTTTATATAATCACTTTCTGAAAGCAACGGGCTTTTATTAAATAAAGAACTGTAAAATTTCACAGAAACTGTTCATGTAACTGTAGAGACAACTCCTCAAGAGACAAGAAAGCCACCCACATTTTGTTATTCTATTCCCAGAAATAAAGATACCAGCACTGTCAGTAGTTAGCAGTAAGTACTTGTACTTGCTGCTGTGCTGTAGCTGGGTTTGAGGATCTGGCAGGGTGGAAGGGGTGTCACTTACGGTCATGCTCCGGTATTCATCTTCAAACATATCCAGAAAAATTTCTTCTCCCTTTCAAAAAGAGCGATAGGGACAGACCATGAATCCTTACAAACTTGAAGCCATGATCGTTTTGTTTCATCATGTACTGGGTGTTCCAGTGCCACCACCAACTGCAGGGCACAGCTGAGCCCCTCAGCAACAGTCACGGCACCGCTGGGACAACATGTTTGGGAAAGAGAGAGAGATTCCTGTGCAAGCTGCGAAGAGGGCCATGGTGGAGCAGGTGAGCATGCCCTGAAGGAACTGCTGTTGTGGAGGACCCACACTGAATCAGGTTTCTTTCCTGAACGACTGCAGCCCATGGAAGAGAAAACCCACACTGGGGTAGGTGAAAAGAGTGAGGAGGAAGAAAGAGATGAACTGCTATGGACTGACCCCAAACCCCTCTTTCCCACCCCACTGCACCACTCAGGGGAAGAAGGTAGAAGAGTCAGGAATGAAGGAGCAAAGTTGAGCTAGGGAAAACGGAGGGGTGGGGGAAAGGTTTTAATTTATCTTTGTTTCTATCTAAATTTATTTTAATTGGCAGTAAATTAATTTTCACCAAATTGATTCTGTTTCACCCATGATAGTATTGAAAAGTGATCTCTCTGTTTATCTCGACCATAAGATTTTTTCATCTTACATTCTCCCTCCATCCTCTTGAGGAGGGGGAGTGAGAGAGCAGCTAGGTGGATGTCCTGCAGCCAGCAAAGGTCAACCCAGAACCTCAAGTTACTTATTGTATGTAAGCCATGTTGGGAAGACATCCTTCAAGAGAATTCTAAGAACAATACAAAGAGGCTTTAGACACTTGAAATCTGTCATGATTTACCACTCATTACACAGGAGTTAATGCCTGGGGGTGCAGAGGCCTCCAGTGAGAAGATTAAGTAAAATTTTAGATCATAATTTCAGATAAGATATAAATAAGAAGCAGTGGCAAAAAGAAACACACTCTGTATTAGAAATGTTCTAATAGTGTGGTTCTGGTTCCATGAAATACATAAAATACCTGCCAGTTACAGCAAAAGCACATGGCTGCTAACCTGACCTCCAGCACAAGCCCTGTGGGACTTTGTGACGTTATGCCAGTGTGGTATGGGAATGGCATGAAAGCAGAGGAATCCTCCAAAACCACTTTCTTCTCTATCATATGTTTGGAGCGCCCATCTTAAAAAGCGCTGCCTTGGGCACTCCATAAAGACTGGGATGCCAACTTGCTTCTAATTCCACACTACATAAAAGATTTTTTTCTTGCAGCATTTCGCATATATACCTTATAGAAACGACGAAGGAGATGAACACTTTCCTCCCTTGCACCCTAGGAAAAACAAAATAACTGTGTTTCAGGGAGTAAGTACATCATTTACTCAAAAGTCACATTTAAACAAGAAAATGCTCAAAAAAATCATACATAAGAGACTATCAATTAACGTTCCAATACTCATGGCTTTCAGCCCAGAATTTGATAGAACACAGTTCTTGCACTCACAAGAATACAGTTTATGTGAGCTTATTAGTTTCAAAAGCACTCCACATCATTCAGATGGATAACATACAGACTTGAGAGAGAAACGTCAACGTAACCTTGCTAGAGAAGTTAAGAAAGATAACAGCAAAGCTGAGAACACAACACAGGGTACTGATTCTCTATAATCACTGCACAGAGTCACCAATGAAAAGATGGTCTAGAAGCTCAAATTTCACATTTATGCTTATTGCAATCACAAGTTAAACAAATTTATTCAACTATAAGACTCAAAGACAAGTGATGCTGTGACTGGTAATGTGAAAGAAAATACTTACCTCAAGGCAAGCAAGGTGAACATCTTTTATGATGCTGCTGTTTCTAGAGAATACAAGCTGCTTCAGCAACAGGCAGCCAAGTTCTAAAGTTGCCAAACGGATTTTTCCATCTATGAAAAGAAAATTTCAATATACAAAACAGCAGCAGTCCAAGTATCGCTCTTCTCATTACCAGATGTTCTTAAATGTTTCTACTCTTCTGCAATTGTCATAAACTTTGCTCCTCTGTCATACATACCGTATCTGAGAAGGATGAGTGCTAATGTTGACTTACAGTTTTGATGGTTATTAAAAAATATCCCAAAACTGGAAGAGTAATTCAAAGCAGAAGAAAATTTAAAGCGGAACTGTGCTATAGGAAGGCAATAAAGATTAATACTATCAGAAAAGAAGCCGAAAACAATGCTTTTGTCAATCTGAATAGGGAGAACTGAATTACACTAAAATTACAAAAGACTCACAGGTGTTTGGCATGGATAAAGTTACAGGACAAAAGGAAGTTGTATATATAGCATACTAAAAAGGCATAGCTTTTCCTTAAAAAAGTCCAAAGGATTCAAATACAGCCTGAAATCTGGAGAAGTCAGAGTGAAAGAATGCACTGAGATTTTAAGCTTTTATTTCAGAAGGATTAATATACGTATAATCCTTAGGATATATATTATATATACGAAATGAACAGTCAGAATTCAGTGATCAATACTAAAGAGACAGACAGACATCTTAGCTTTTGACCCCAACCCCATCTACTATTTTACAAGTTAGCAGTATGCTGCCAGAAACTAGATAAAGGTCAGTACCCCTAAAAAGCAGAGAACAGGAAATGCTCTACACAGCATTTAGCAAGCTTACACCCCACTATTTCCACGCCTCCCCAGAAGTGCTTTTGTTTAAATAAATGCATTTCCTCGTCTTGCACTCTTTCCATCTCCAGGATGTCCAAATTCTTTATATATAAACATACTCTTAATCTGTGACTGACACATCAGCTCAAGTTAATACTCTGTAGATCAGTCAAATAAGCATTAGATTTTACCCTGCAGACAATCAGGAATTTGATCGGGTGTCAGTTTCAGGGAAAACCCATGTCTACTCATTTGAAGTTTTAATAGGGGAAGTGAAGTGAGAAGAGCTGTGGCTTAAACAACAATCATGTTTCCATGGAATAGGTCACTGAGCCTTATCCCTCATTTCACAAAAAAAGTAGAACTCAGGGAAAACCCCCAGGTTTTCTGCGAAACAGTTCAGAAACTGGAAATACAATGTAAAAAACCCCAAACAAACAAACAAAAAAATCATGGGAAAATATGCCATCACCTCTAAAGGGTGCTATATGCAAAGGCTACCATACAGTTTTCAAGACTACTACTCCACTGGAACTACTTTCACAAGCAAAGGTGCCACAAATCATATATTCAGGATGCTGAATCACAGAATCATCTGGGTTGGAAGGGACCTTAAAGCTCATCCAGTTCCTACCCCCTGCCATGTGCAGGTTAATCAAAGCCCCATCCAACCTGGCCTTGAACACTGCCAGGCTGGGGCAGCCACAGCTTCTCTGGGCAGCCTGTGCCAGGGCCTCACCACCCTCACATTTATCATTTTCTATTAATTCTGCTTATTTCCCAAAAAGCACATACACTTTGTCCTAATTTCAGGACTTTGTCCTGAGTTGCCGACTGGGGTTAAACATGATGCACTTGCACCAGACACTCTCTCCAGGCACTGGGAAGTCTGAAGCCCAGAGGAGGGCCTCAGAAGACCACAACTGTCCCTGCCAGACGGTTGTGAAATCACTATATACCTCATCACTTTTCTTTATTCAAAACCACAGAAAGTAGGAATTAAGACAACAGAATCATGTAGTACTCTGAGTAGGAAAGTAACTATTCAGTAGAAATCCAGAGTTCCTGGTTCCTCACCAACCAAGGAAAACCTGACTGCTGTCTCTCACAGGCTGTATCTATTTATTGTTCATGGAAGAGACAGATGCTTCCCCTTCAAAGACAAGAGGCTAGGAAGCAACACTTTTTTATTACTTTTTCCCCCACCATCACAAACCTGGTTGTGCAGCATAATTCATTATCCTGATGAGACCTTCTGCAAGTACATGGTTATATGAATTTCTCTCTTCAGCATGTTGAGCTGGAAGCTGAATTCTCTCCAGCTTGACTGAGTCAATTCCTTTGTGGGAGATGAAGGAAGAAAGGTAAATGAGGAAACAGGTATTCCTTGAGGTAAGTATTTAATAGACTGCAGTAGTTTTCTCAGAAGCAGCAATACAAAACTGGGCAATTTAGTTTTGAACAACAGAAAGACTAAACACATTGATGTATCACTGAAAAATCTCAGTCTTAAATGGAGCCTACTTGGCGAAGACACTCAAATCCCAGGTGGATGGTGACATCCAAGCCATTCTGCTGCATCTGAAATTCTCAGACTATTTGTTTGCATCTAAATCAAAGTCAAGTCACACATCTGAAGAGCATAATGGCTACAGGGGAAAGACTGAAGTCCGATTTGAAATTCTGCTCTGGGAACAAGTGATCAGTTCATTTATGTTTAAAGAAAATACGAATTTTATTTACTAACTAGTGGCCTTTTATTTTGTACCCTCTCCAACAGATTCTCACTGATTTGTATAAGGAAACAAAACCCATCTTTCTTCAATTTCTTCCTCTAAAATAGCAAAGTTATTTCTCAGAATAGACTGGTTACTGTAAGGACTCTTGAAAATAAACGAAGTTACGGACTACTGAGGATCTCCCTGTCCTTGTTTTAAAGAATGGTAATAACCCCATAAAATAGAAGATGACTATCTTGGGGTTTATAGTTTCTTCCAAACCTGTACTTGCAGTACAATAACACCAGCATTTGTGGTATCCGAAATATTTCTCCACTAAGCAAGGTCTGTTTGAAGATTAATGACAGTAATACAAATGTCATGATGAGACTAAAGAAAGGGGGGCAGGAGGGGAAGCATTTAAGGAACAAGGGCAATCAGAGTGCTACAACAACCTAACAGTTTAGTGAACTGTTAAGAAACAGTTTTCATTCTGGGAAGAAAAGCTGCTTGCAAGTAACATTTCTTAGAGAAAACCTATATGCAGATTAAATTTTCACAGAAGGACATAGTCATTAACCAGCAGAAAACCATTAAGGAGACTAAGAAAACATGTGGGAGGAATAAGGCAGGACCAGACAGGTACTCAACAAAGTCGCCAAATTGAAATCACAGTGAAAGAATTCATATTCAGCATCTTTCTTTTGGTTGTCTGCCTGCCAAGGACACTAAGCTCTGCATTCCTGAGATATAGCACATGCTCTAGCAACAATATATGAAGAGTTCCTTCTGGGATGAAAGACCTCTCAGATCCAAAAGGTACATGTATGCACCTAAATAGATGTGTTACAAATAGCGATTTTTTTTTCTGTTCATACAGATATTTCTTGCTGGTGAAGACCAAGCATATTTTCTTTAAACTCATTTAAGCACATGGTGCAAAATGCAGACTCAGTATCCAAATGGAAGGAGTCATGATCAAAAGCCTCAAAAAGGTGTCTACATTTAGTGACCAAGACAGAGAAGGCCACTCCCTTAGAAGCAAGGCCCAAATCAAAGTTCTTGGTTAAGCTAGAGCAATTCAGTGCTTTTTGAATGTGTTCGGTTGTAGCCTTCACCACTGTATCAGAGTGAGCAGGACTGGGTGGAACGGTGAAATTCAAACTGACCAGCTAGGGAATCAGAAACAGACCTGAAACAGCTAATATACTGAAATAGAAAACCACAACTCGTTTTCCTGTGGTGTAGAGAAGACAAGTTTGTATTGCATTCAATCACAAGAAATCATCCTAGATTTCCAATTCATTATCTGTTTGAACTGATTCAAGTGCTCACTACAGCATTTACCATCTCTGTCAGACAGTAAACAGGTAATCAGATCCTAGACACACAACTCTTAGAGAGTTATTGCTTCCTGAAACTGGGCAAACAACTCTCCATGTCTGGACCTTCGTGCCCTTTTGTAAAAGAAAAGGGTCATTGACCCATACCTTGAGAAAGTCTGTAAGCAGACAGATCTCTTGCATTATATTGAATTCAGATACAAACACAGTGGCTCCAGCTCAATCCTGAGGCACCTTCCATGACTGATACTGAATTTGGGGTAGAATGGAACAGCTGCTCTTTAACAGCTCCTGAACTTTTAAAGAATAACATTCGCTCTTGCATCAAACAGGTGCACTAAATTAACAGCTTGTAAAACCCCTCTTCTTCAAGACAGATGCACTGATTCTTTGGTCCCCTAAGGCTGAAAGCAGTCTATTACAGGGCACAGGAGGAGTGGGCTCGTGAAAGACAAGACCACCAAACCTGGATTTCGTTATCTGTCTAGCATCTAAGACCTAGGGCCAAGGATATGGGGAGAACGGAAAATAGCTTCTAAAGAGCACCAGGCTAATGTAAACTATTGATAAAGAAAGCCAATGAATATAGCCTAAAGAATTTTTCATTTAGAAACGGCTGATATGACCACCAAAGAAGGAAGCGTGTATTTTGACCTCTTAACAAACAACAGGTTCCTCCAGTTTAGGGCAAGGATACGTTTAGTCTCTTAAAAGTTAGATATTTCACTGCCTGTTGTATTTCTCTTAGTAACCCTGGATATTGGGTGGAAAATAAAGAGCACAGAAATTGCTGAAACTAAGCAGCACGAGGCTGTATATGGTACATTCCTCACTGTTTACAGCAATACTACAGATATAAGCAAATCATCTTTGAAACAAGAGAGGATGTCAGACTTTTTTCTGGGAACAAGATATTGAATAATGACTAATTACATTGAAGGCAAAAACAGTGGGCTGAAGGACTACAGTCTTAAGTAGAAGACTTCTTAAGAAATACAACCCGAGAGTACATGTTTACTCCTTTACAACGACACTGAAAGGCTTCCAGGGACATTCTGAAGCTGCAACAGCTACAGCTAATGATTTTGGCTATTCACAGCTTCAACTAATGAATTTTAAGCAAAGAGAATCAATTTCTGACATCAGGGTTTTCTAGCACAGTGATGCTCAAAAGGCCCTTAGTAAAAGACATTTTTTGGAAGAGGTATACTGATTGAAGGGCGGGCTGGGAAATAAGAGATGGGAGTCAGAGAGGGCTAGAACATGGCAAGGCTGTGGTGCTATCTTGGGTGATATTAGTTGTGTTATTACCTTTTGTCATAAGAGATTGGGAAAGCCCTGGAATTGTCTGTAAATTATCATCTCACAGAAGCACTGCTGGAAAAAGATAAAGCCATCAAGAGAATGGAGGAGAGCAGGAGACCCTTATCTTAGCTAGTTCCCTCCAGACTCCATTTCCACTCTACCTGCCCATTAGAGGTACCTTGAAGCTAAAATGGTATCCTTGCTTTCAAGCATGCCATCACACCTGATGGCTCTCTTGCTAAGTTTACTTAGTGCTAAGTTTACTGTAGCAGTTAACTCATTTAAATAACTAGTGTGTCATAGAAACTATACTTATAAGCTAAAAATAACTTAAATTCTGCTCAGTTCATGCATATATCATTATTCCCATGTATGAGCTATTTACATTACTGTTCCATAAGGAATCTGTTTAAAATGCACAGAAAGATAAACAGCACAAAAGCTAATCATAACCATCCCTTTGAAAAGGTTACGTATTCTCATACTGTCTGAATTATAACGAAGTACACATTTAACATAGGTTTGCTAGTTTATAAACATAGTCGAGGCTCCTTGGGAGACTTACAAAATGTCTTATGGCATAGAACACTGACAACTTAAATAAACTTTCAATCAATTATGGCACAATGGATGAGGCAGCTGGTGAGGAATTGCATAGTTCAAAAAGAATTACTGAAGGACTGCCAAAGCTGGATAGAAATAGGCAGTACATGACTTTCATACTCACATCTGATTCCCAGGCCTTGGGCAATATCTATATCCTTAAAGTATACAAAGATTTAATTTTAACATATGGGGGCAAGTTTTGGAACATTTTATACTTGGCTTGCATGTAGCAATCACAGTATATGCAAAGTGGGAAAAAACTGGATCCCATATATCTGCCGATTGAATACAGTGGGCTTCAACTGATATTAAGAGATGAAAAATTAAACAGAACAGTCCTATTCCACTTCCAAGAAACCAATGGAAGAAAAGTTATCTGATGTTCACAAAGATTTCTACCAAATCGTTCTTAAAAATGTGATCCTTAGCAACTGTTTTTACTTACAGCATACTTATTTCTTCCTCCCCCATGTAAAGAATTTCTCATCCTTTAAGGCATGCATAAACAGAAGTTACAAACAGATCCTGCCTGTCTAAAACCACGTGCCTCGTTGGTTTCCCTAGAAGAAGCAAACATTGCTTACCTTTGTTGTGTGACATTGCATATAAAAGACAGAGCACAAAGAGGGCATAGTAATCATCTTCAGCACAGTCCAATGCATTATAAACCATATCAAGAAAAGGCCTGTGGGAAGCAGTAATTTTACAACTGTTTAGAAGAAAAAGAAGACATCTACAGAAAAACAAGTAACTATGTTGTTCTAAGTGTAGCTAATGGAAGAGGCAAAATTACAGTAATGCACATTTGCAGGCATTAAACAAAAATGAATCTGTTTAAGAGTATTCAGATTATAGCTAAGCTTTGTATTACATTATTACATCCTGACATAAATTCTCATGTTTTAATGGGATTTTTTACATAATACTTTCCAAGAAGTGGCTGTTGACACATTTACTAAGTTGCCTGTAGCACATTTAGCATGTATGTAAGCAAAAGCTTGGTTTAAATGTTTACATAAGTACCTTTGAGGAGCTGCTATCACTGTTGCATTAAAAAAACCCTACCTTAAATCCCACGTACTAAATGGACTTGAAGTTTTTACTATTACAAGAAAGCAGTTTTCACTAGAAGTTTGGAGGAAGCTAGGTTATTCTGAAAGAATCAGTCAAAAACTTAACTTCAAACAGTTCTAGGAAGAAAATGAACAGGGATGGAATATTTGAATGGAAAAAAGAAACATTTAGGCTGCAGATAAGCTTTTTTTCCCTGTGACTTTTAAGCCTACGATATATATGCAGTAAGCTACAAATAGCATCACAGTCACCCTTCACTTGTACTCTGAACAGACCAGAAAAGTCAAGTTAATCCAGAAGCTGTTTGGAGAGCTCAGAGATTCAACTGATAACTAGCAAAAGCCTGATAACAAGGCGACTTGGCTTCTTGTCTTCAGCTGGCTTGCACCCAGTCAGCTCAGAGCACAAGTAGAAATTAGATTAGTTTTCACAGGTGGTCCAGAGAGACAATAATTAAAAAAATAAAAAATCATGGAAGTGATAAGAAGAGAGTTTAGAACCTTGATTGAAAAGGGAGAATTTCTAATTCTCAAAGATTTTTTTTAACAGTGAAAAGAAAAAACATCCTTATGTTACCTAAATTATATCCAAATAAATACAGTAACACAGCATCCCAAGTCATAAAACCAAGTATATTTTCCTATCTTCAGACCTGGCAGACAAAAAGCATGCACTTCAAACCCATTGCTGTGGTTAGCAATGGGTTCTAACGGCTATCAAAGATCAGAATACAACATACTGATCCCAGACCTGTGGCATCCCGATGGTCACACTTAATGTATTCCAGTAAGCCACTCAACAAAATCACAACAATGTATTTAACACTTCCCCTCCACACACATTTCAACAACACACTCTCTTTTATTAAAACAAGGCTATGACAAGAATAACCAAACACACTGTTCCTCTGCTCAGTTCACAACATCACAGGCATATGCTTGGGCATTTCTGAAGCTGGACTACAAGCATCCTCCATGATAAAACTGCCACTGAGCTATGTTCCCTCTTTGCCCAAGTTCAGCACTGGCCTATGTACCTAAGCCAAATTGCTTAGGTACAGATACTCCTATAGTAGGTCTCAAAAGGAAGTAACTATTCATGCAAAAGCAGCCTGAAGAATTAGCAATGTTGAAAATAAACAAAGAGTGCCTTCAGTCTTCCTAAGTATTATAGAAGCCCTATAAGCCTCATGACATCCTGAAAAGGGGTGCTTTACACACAGCAAAGGGAGTTCAGCTTCCAGGTCTGAAGAAGAAAGAGGACCAAAATATCCAGGTTCAAGACTACTAAAATACAGAAATGCTACAGCACTGGGTCTGTTGTCAGACCAAAACCAAAGAGTAATTACCCTAAAAACTAACATGTGATGTAAAAGTAATATTTAATTCTATAAACCCAATGTTTTAGGAGGTCAAAACTGAAAGAAACATCAGTAGCTGTTCCATTAACAGTAGCTGTTCCATTGATTACATGGTATTAAATGACTTCCTTAATCTCTAGTGCATTTTTCCTTGTTTTCACCCACATACTACTTAGATTTGTGAAATTACAGAATTTTAAGAAAATATGATTACAGCAGTGACCAAAATAATTTACATTCCAGGTACTTCTTCACAGCATCCATCTGCATTATCAAAGTCTCAAACGCAGTAATTTGAGGCCAGAACAAGTGCTAGAATCCCACTCACCAACAGGTCCTCATATAGTCTAAATACAGGATAGACACAGAAAAACTTCAGCTCTAAGAAGGCAGCAACAGAAAGTGCAATGTAGCATGAAGATTTTGCATTCTCCAAAAAGCTTTACTATGTAACATATCATAAAAGGAAGTTAATTTAAAACAAGCCTTTAGGCTTAAGTTTTCCAGTAGTGAGGCATATTAAAATAAATTACACCAAAAATACTTGAACTTTCTCTTCTATGTTCTTCACAGGGAGACTGAAAACCTTTTACAGCTACAGCTTTTTAAACTGCAAATACAGCGGCTGTTTATTTTCAACAACTATTGGACAAATTTTAAAAACCATTTTTAATATTAATTAAATATTAATAATGGCCATATGGCAAGTATTTTCCATTGTATTTCTTAACTCTGTAATCATTTTCTTCCTTTATTAGCCTTATACTAGTGACTTGATAGGAGAAACAGGTTAAATGCCATACAAGTACTCTTCAAAGTATTTATTCTAGTAGACTGTGTCCACAATTGAAAACTGCAACATTTTAGGAATCACTATCATCATAATAATTCATGATTATTCCAGTTATGAAAGTTTCTCCCACCTCAAGCATGACATAAAAGATCACTGTATTTTCCATTATCACATGGCTCACCTTATTCACAAGACTCAGCAACTCCAATCAGTGTAAGAAAGAAGCTACACACACTTGAGCAAATGTTTTGAGAAATTTAGCTACTGCTTCAAATACTACAATTGGCACACAGAATAACACAAAATCTTAAGCTGTACCAGCTTATCCGCCAAACATTTTCCAAAAATTTTTGTACAAAACTAAGGCCAGAAATGCCTATCTATCCTTATTTTAAAACTATCTTTAGCTCTGCACATTCTTTGATGCTGTTTATATCTAGGAAAGATGCAGAATGCTGACAGATCATATCTGCAGATCAAAAGAATCCTGAAATGCAGGTATTTGCCAAATGCACTGGCATCTCACACATAAGTATTTTGCAATTTTCATGACCTGAGCACCTTAGTTGTTTTAGTATTCAGTGAAGTCATTGCCAATTTCTTTCTAAAAGCCATTTGGCACATATTTTAGTCAAAATATCAATAATCTAGAAAAACGTATTTTAAAGCCAGTTCAAGTCAAGGTTCAATTTCACTTTTACAGTGAAATTGTTATCTTTATTAATGAATGTAATCTAAGCTACGTCAAAGCTGTAATGGAGACAGAATGAAATTCTGGGAATACCAGGCAGCATTTCCCAAGTTTAAAAATAAATTTCAAATCCTATTAAACATGTGCATTTCCTCAAGGGACACATTCGCAATTACTTTTGTGTTAGAGATGGCACATTCAGTTTCTTTTCTTCAGCATTCTAATAACAAGAGTGCAAAATTCATACTGAGAAAGTGCCTATGGGGCATTTAATATATCCAAGTTTAAATTTTGAAGTCAGAGCAATTTCTGCTCCCCAAAACACTTAAAAGCTGTGTTTCCAAAAGTCTTCAATAACCCTAAGATACGTCAATGGACCTTGGAAACTGTTCATAGGTTAGTAGGGTTTATCCACAACTAGTATTTCTAAAATTCTGCCAAATTCAGCCCTAATCAGAAGAATTTATTTTTTTTTCCTCCCTACAGGTATATACAAAATTGGCAGCCATGATCACATATGTCATTAAGAAAACTTTTTAATTTAGAGTTTTAGAAAATTCTGGAATTAAAACATTTATATTCTGGTATTACTGTGTTAATATTCTGTAATTTAATTTTACTAACTTAAGGCATCACAACTACCATAAAGGAAGGCAGAAAGGAACAGGACTATTTCCAAAACTGATAGGTAGAGATCTTATGCCATTTTTCTTATCCCACAAGTTGCTCACTTATTTGTGATTCAAAAAAAACCCTGCCATTTTAATTGGAAGCAGACTTGAAACTTCCTTTAAGAGAACTGAGAGAATTAACAGGAGGGCAAGTAAGGAATAAATTCAGCAAAATACACTGCAGTATCTTTATACCTGTTCCAGTTTGCTATCTCACTCCCAGAGGCAGCTGCACTCTTTTCTTCATCTGTTGTATTCTGTTCTGTCACAGTAGAGATGGGCAATTCTGACAGTTTACATCTCTCCATGATTACCATCTCTATTTCTAAAACCAAACCAAAAAAATGTTATATTTTTAACAAACAGCTATGGAAGCTCTTTTGTAGTTTCCATTTTGCATTAAAAGTGACTGGTGCAATTATATCTTAGAGGCACAACGAGAACCTTGGAAAGGTCAATGAATTCATAGATATAGGCAAAATTTGTTCTCATTAAAATAGTTTGTTTACATTTCTTTAAGGAATTTAACTGCTATACGAAAATTATGCACATACATAATATATGTAAAGACAATATCTAGATTTTGGCATATAAACAAGAAACAGCAATCCCCCTTCCCTCCAAACCACAGGAAGAAAACACACAGAACTTCTTTCTGGGAAAAAAGAAAAATCTCTGTGAAAATGCTGGTGAGATTGGGGCACGGGTGGCCATCAAGTTTCATAGAGGGTGCAAACAGGTCTCTGCAATTACAGCAAACAGGTTATTTGGACCCGAGTGCTTCATTCCTATTGGCTTTAAGTAAAAGTATTAGGACCAAGTCTTGCTTTTGCTTAAGAATTTGGGCAAAGGTAACCACTGAAGGTTCCTGTTTAAAGAGTAGATCATGTCATATTTTCTTCAAATCGTGGTGGGCAACAAATCATCAGTTATTTGACACCATTTAATGAAATCCCTTCTCAGACTGTTCACCTAAATCAAAATGCAACCATGTTTGGAGAGGGCTGTCAAAGCATAAAAGTCTTGTTCTGAATTATTTGCATGAAATTCTGCCACATTTTTCTCAATTTATGTCTAAAGTAAAGACTAGTTTCCAGCATACATTCTTCTAGCAGTTACTAACTAGTAAAATAAAACAGTTACAATATGCTGTGAGACCACTCATCCTATAAAACCAATCCTTCTTAAGGTTAGCATTACATCAAAAATCCTGAAAACATTCAATTAAGAATTAAAAAATAAGTATAGTTTTTTTCAGTTCTGAACTACTTAATACCACCTTCTATCATGTACTGTTAGTTTTAGCACACATAAAATACTCCTGACCACCTTTACCATGTAGGTAAAGTGACTACACCATTCGCCTCACCACAGAAGGAAAAGTTAGAAAGTTGAAGTCTACTTATAAAATGCCCCATAACCATGTACACCTAGGTGCAAAGCATGCACTTATGATAAGGGCTGAAGGCTACAGAAGACATGAAAACACTTTTATAATTTTTAATCAGATTAGAAGCACATGCTCTGTCAGAATGATTTAACATGACAAAAAAAAATTACAGCCAAAGGCTGAAAGAAATTTAATAGGCCCACATTCACCTAGTGCAACAGATCACAGCTAACACTGTGATAAACACACTAAATAAAAGAATCAAAATTGTGTCATTTTAATTTGCTGTTATACTCACCTTCATTTTCACTGCTTGTTCGGATGCTCTTTGAACTCGCTTCTGTACCTTTAGTTTTATCTAGGTCATCTTGGTTATCTTCAGATCCTCTCTCCTCTTCATCTTCTTCACCGACATTTTTATAGTTGGGTCTTTTCTGCACTCTTTTCTTCCCCTTCTGTTTGTTAATTTCAAGAGACCTCTCAAGTGTTTCTGTTGGTTTTATGAAACATCTGATACTTGACTTTGCCTGTAAATTTGAGAAGTTTTCACTAAGTTATAGCAAGACATTTTTAACTCCAACTGATAAAGAAACTTCAGTCCATACAAAAGAGGGGTTTTAGAATGAAAATTAGCAGACCATTAAAACTCTCCAATACATTTTAAACTACAAAAAGGCAGACCTCAAGATGTATCAAATTTTCAGTAGAACAATCACCTCCAAAGTAATATATCCTAAAGATCTCTCATTAAAAAATATGCCATTTGAGACAGAACACGCAGAACTACCTATTTCATCAATAAAAGTTTATAATTTTTTTCCCCTCCTTTTAACTTCCTGAACAGGTGAGACAGTAATTACACACAAATTCAAACAGTAAGCAATCACCACTTGATTTTACTGATTATTTACAGAGCAAGAAAATTCATTTAGATGACAAAGTTCTCCCAGAGTAAGTTATTTCCAAGAGTCTGCACTATCTGTGCCATCCTAACAACAGAGACTTCACAAAACATTTAGAAAAATCCCTCCCTTCACTGAATAAGGAACACCTATACATAAAAAGTAAGACATTAGGAAGAGATCTGGGAAGAAGCCTTCTACAAGTCAAATGTTTCTCTGAATCTTCTGACTTTTTTAATAGGTTTCATAGAAATCTTGCATAAATCTCCTTACGCTTGGCACTGAAAAAAACCAGACAGTAGGAAGTATCTTTCACAACATGAAAAAACCCCACAATGTGAAATTTACCACACTCATGCCCCCAAGTAACCTCTCAAATGTATTTTTAGGCTGATCAAACTGCAACACAGGAAGGTTTTAAACCAACCAGAGTTACAATCAGATTACCTTTTGTTGATGGTTTCTGGTCAGAAAAGTCATAAGAAAAGGGAAGAACTCATTAAGTCCTATTCTTTAGGGAAAACAGAAAAAGTAGCATGCAAGTTGCATAATGCGTTTTTCTCTTCCTGCATTCACTTCTGAAAATTGCTTCCTAGAATCCTGTAGCTGCTTTCTTTGTTAAGAATGCCCATACTTATCATCCTTGCATTTTGAAGATGCTGTTTGCCATAAGAGCAAAATAACTGAAACCAGTAGACAGCAATGTGCCTGTAAGCACTGAGCCATGGTCTACCCCATCTCAAGAAAGAACACTGAGAAAAGTCAACATATGCTATCCTGCTAAATACAACAAGTCTATATATTTAAAACATTCTAAAATCAGACTTAAAAATAATTTACATAGTATATGCTTTACCTAAGTTGATTATACAGTTTGAGATACTGCTATTTCATACTTCTAAAATGTCTTTCAACCATGCTTTCAATTATAGTTTATCTTGTGCAATATGTGCTGGTAAAAGAAGGCAGTAACTGTAACAGCTGTTACGGGAAGGAGAAAGTAGGTTAAACAAGAAATAGGTGGAACTGGCCCACATCAGAATTATGCAGAGAAACAGATCTCACAGGAAGTAAGGTAAACCTTAGTCTGATGACTGCTAACAAGTTTAAATATATTCTGTTGGCTACACATACTCAACTCTCATCATGAGGTAAGAGACAGTATTTCTTCTGATGCCACCTAAAACCAGAAATACAGGGATAAAATATAGAAAGAAAACTGTATCTTCATTTGCTATACTTGAGGTGGAGAACCTGTTCAGTGGAGGCTGCGCAATCACTACTGCCCTATGATGTTCAGCAGATCTCCACAGATTGGTTATTGCCAATTCATAAATTATCATAAATTAGATCTGCTGGTGATTTTTTTCAACAAACTGATTTGCAGGAAGCAGTACCATTTGTTCCTGACAATTACCATTGCTCTTTTGCCTTAAATAACTCTGGATATGTTGCATTTATACACAGCAACTGCAACCCTTCTCAGCTTTTAGTTAAGTGTTCTTTATTCTTCAGTCTCCTAATATGAGGGCACATGACCCTGCTTCTGGTAATCTCAGTCCATGTTCGCTACAGCTCATTTCACTTTAATTCATTTTATTAGGAAGATTAATATAGATATAAGGTTCTACGTACTTCAGGTTTTAGAAACTATGTGTTAGTTAGAAACTGACACACTTGAATTTAAATATATAAAGACATCTCAGTTACAAGGGATAAGCAGGGTTAGGTACTGAGCAGGGGTTTAGAGAGAACTGTGGTTCACCATAACACACAGAAATATCCTTGAAACAAGAAGCTTGGGAGAGTATCAGAATGATTACCATGGGAAATTGTAACAGAAAGGAAGTAATAAAAGATAAATTTGGGTTTGACTTAAAAACAAGCACAAATCTAAATTCAGCCAAAAAATTTTTTAAAAAAATAAAAATTTTACTCATCACATTTCTCTACTAAACCCAAACCAAGCAATTCTGAAGTAGCTTCTGAAACAGTTTCCATTATTCAGTGGAAGTTTGTAATTTCTTCACAACAGAATACGCCACAGCAATAACTTTGCAACAATCCTAATGCACCCCTGAAATGGCCAACTGCTCAAAAATCAACTTTCTGCTCTAAGAAGTCTTATCACAGAGCAACAAGAAACTGCCTCACCTTTACTTGTTCATGCCTCCCCATCTACAGCTGACTTCAGCCTCACTGCATTGAGTTGTGTACCAGTAGAAAACACCATGCAATATATGCAGTAGCTGTTCACACTCAAAGGAGAGCAGCTCACTTGATAGCTCCCCTCATTGAAAGCAGCACATGGACCAACTCTGCTGAAGACTACCCCCTGCTCTTTCTGCATCAGTAGTCTTTCTGACAGTACAGGTTCACCCCTCTAAGATTTCACTGAAGAATATGGTTGAATTTATCAAAAATTTCTCCCATGAAAGCTTTTTCCTCGACCACCAAAAGTGCTACCACTCTGCTCTCCTTGTAACAAATGTCCACCTCTAGCAGTTTCGCTAAATGCCTATCCTAGACAGCCAATATCCCTCCTATTTACCACTGGTCAGGTATGACAGAAGTACTAGTTTACATGCCATGAGGACCTTTAAGAGCAGTAATATGATGCAATCTAAACAGTATTACAAACATAATAGAGGAACAGAAGTTCATGGGAAAGCCCTAATATTCCTAACATTAGTGCAAGCACACAAACATGCTACAGAAATTTTGCAACTGTTACAGTAGCTATGACAGGAAAAGAAAATCTCACTTCTGTAACATCTGGTGCCACACCCTCTTGCCACAAATTTCCTAGTAACAAAGCTGCTTCTGCACAAGTAACAACACACAACATTCAGTACACAGCTAGCAGATGGTCAGACATCTGCTAACACAAAAGATAGCTTTATCTTAAAGCATTCAGCCAGTTTTACCATTCCACTGCAGTTTACTCTAAAAAAGATTAGACTCTAAATATCAAGGTCAACAGTACAAAATACCAGAATCCAAAAGCTACTGGCTAAGATAAGCCCACACAGCTTCCACTGCACAGTAGGAAGAAATGTAGAAAAGCTGACTTGTATTGTGGAAGATCTGAAGCATATCTCCCCCTTGAAGCATTTCCCCCCTTGGGAAAGAACATGCAAAAGAACATAACAATCTATTGCTTGTTATAAATTAAATATGCAGTAACTCTTTGCTGACCAGTCAGAAATCAGGGAACACATTCAACCTTCAGACAGAACTATAGTCATAAGCCTCTTAAAGAAAGTGAGGTTGTACTCCTTCTTATTACCATCCTCCATTAGGCCTTTAACAAGTAACAAATTGTGAAACCCACCACAAAAGGGAAAAAAATCATATACACGAAACACTTAGAAAAAACACTAGCAGCAGCATCTAGCAACATCTACACAGGATTAAATTTGAAGGTACAAGTGCAGTGACAAAGTGATAGCACTCCCGTCTATTCGTGGCTTGCCTATGTTCTCTTATACACATGGATGCATGCTTTCAGAGATGATCAGTTTTACTGATAAACCAGTGGGACTACTCAGACAAAATCCTTAATTCCTTCTATATCCAAAGGATTTATCATAAGGCCATGTATTTTTTCTGAGTCTCTCATTTCTACAAGTTGTGTAAGGAAGTAATCTCACAGAAAAGTTGTGATGACTCATTTCTGTAACACAGAAGACTGGATTAAAGGAGTGTCCCATCAGAACAACAGAAGCCTTTGTGTAGTGCCTCAACCCTGAACTAAGTATTCTAATATGTGTTCTACACATGCATACACCACTACTGGAAATACAGATGCATGCACAAAAATATTGCAACTTTGACAAGAACAGAATACACCAAGTTGCAGAGAGTATTTTTCTGCTATCATAAACAACAACAAAAGCTGAAATCTACTGCTGCTTTTCTCTCCTAAGCGCAATCACCTTAGCTTCCAGACGTCTGATTCTACTTCTCAAATGTTTTCTCCAAACCACAAATATTCAAAATTAGTTAACCACCTACCGAGTTTTTCTGTACATCTTGCTCAACTTTAGAAGAAAACACCGAGAGGTCACCATTAAGTATAACCTCAGCCAATGAGTTCACCAAAGGGGCATAATGTATAATTAGAAAAACCTATTAAAAGAAGGGTGGAAAGAAACATCAGATATCTATTACAGAACACACAGTTTCACAATTTCAGTCACTGAACATACTTCGATCTTGTTAAACTGGTAACTTTACGTATAAAGTACAATTGGCTGGTTTTTTTGGTTTTGTTTTTTTTTGGGGGGGCGGTGTGTGGAGAGATCACTTGCTTTGATTTTGTTTGTTTTGGAGATTCTTTGGGTTGGTTAATTTGGTTGGTTTTTTTGCATTTTTTTTTGAGAAACTACACAAACTGATTCTGGTACAGAGCATTCACTGACCTTCTTCTATGCCAACAACTGGAAGGACTCCAGTAAGTTCTCTGCTGTGCATACAATTACTTTGCAGTGATTCATGAGTAAATGAAGCTGAACTGGATCAGAAGCAGCTTTACTTGCTATGAATTAGCTATTATTTCTTTCAATGACTTATGGTCTAGCTACAGAGCGGCTACATAACAGAGGAATAAGGGCCATACTGCTCAGAATATTAAAGCACTTTTGCAGAAGTGCTTCAGTGCTTTAACAGAGTTCTCTACATTAAGCACTCTATTCTGAGGCAAGGCTTACAAGGTTGGGCTAGCAAATGATTGGCTCCTGGACAGAACCAGCTCAGATCCAGCCGCAACAGCCTTCTGACAGCTTATAACTATTTTCTCCACAGGAGGATCAAAGCCTAAACAGTGCTTCTAGCTGAAAAATCCCCAAGTAATTCCCAAATCAGTAAACCTTATCATTGTTTTGACAATATTTAGCTAAACATGTCCTCCACAAGTTTTCTGGTTAAAGTCACAACCATTACAGACCTTCAAAAGTGAAGTGCTTATTAGCATGCAGTGGTGACCATGTAAAACCTGGAAAGTTGCAACACACTTTGAACAACCTCACAAATCACTTCAGTTTCTTCTAATTCAGAAAACATAGCTTGACTACACACAGGCATGTTTTGGTGTAAGTATATTACATGTTCACTTTGTGAACAGTGGACGAAAATCCACAGCAGGAGAATTTAATCTGCTCGTATGACTCTTTCAAGCACTTGCCTCCAATATGAGTAATGCCTGAAGTGTATGCCTGGTCTCAATAACAGGAGCTAAGAAGGTTTTTCAGATACCCAGTGTACACTTTTTCAGGTCCCCCTCCAAAAACAGACTCTAGGTTAAAAAGAGGTAGAAAAAGATGTATTTCTGCCAGTTACAGAAAAAGTGATTTGCTGTATCACATCCCATTCTGACACAAAAATTTTTTTCCCCCAATTCTTTATGGTTAGGAAAGCAGTTCCATTTAAAAGAATAAAAAACATGGATCTAAATCTTGAAGTGATAACTAGGCAATACTTCCACTGAAATCAAAGAGGTTAAAAGAGGTCAACATATACAGCCCTATGATGCAGACCCCTTTAGCTATAAGAAGTTGTTCCTCCTAGTGTTTTATCTGTGGTAAATAACTACCACATCATATTTTTTTAAGTTTAAATTAAGAAGCATCAAATTGTATTATCCTGAAAAATCGTATTTTTCAGAAAAGTTCTTAAAGAAGATGAAATTATGGGCCAGACCATAAGAAAATGAGTTACGTAAAATCATAAGTTCAAAGGAAAAAAGAAGAATAAACTCTATGAATACAAGGCAAAACTATTTTCAGAGAAAGTAATTTAAGAAAATTAGCCTCCTACCCATGCACTGAAGACTATAGGGAGAAAAGATTCTTTTTGTCTACAATAACAAAAAAATCCCACTGTGAAACTCAATATGAAAAAAGGAGGTGGCACTGGTAACCGAAAGAAATTGCAAGTATTTAAATATAGATTTAAGGTATAGTCATAGTGAAATTCAAATTGTGAGAAAGCTTGAGGCTTAAGTGGTGGTGATTTGGGGGAGAAAAAAAAACCAAACGTACAAACAAAAAAACCCATGAGATCACTGCTCCTCCTATTTCTATTCAAACCTGGAATATTCCATTGCTTAGGCAGATTCAAAGTGCAATGCAGCACCTAGCTAAACTTCACCTGAAATTTTACAAAGTTTTGTCCTAGTGTGCTGCATGGCTCTGTTACACACCATGTGTCAGTTGGTGTGCATAAACTATTATCACTGACTGCTCTAAACGCTACTCTGTGCTATGGGATCCTCAGAAGGATATTAGCTCAAGTAAGAAACTGCTTGGTCTGTCCATAAAAGGACAAATGGTCTTCCTTTTTAAATGGAAACTGATAGGTTTAAATCTTCACTTGCCAAGCTGTCTTTAATAGATTTGCCAAAAATAAAGTAATTTGTAAATCGTAACACTACTAGAAAACACGTTCAGCAATAGGACAAAATACTTAAAATACTTACTTGCGAAAGAAGATAGAGAGAAACTTGGAGGCTTATTTTCGGACGCTCTCCGCCCTATAGAAAAAAAATTATGAAAAATGCTGATTTATTTACACAAAGTCAAAGCATCTACAGTTTAATACTTTATTTAAAACAAAACTTTTAATAAGGTGCTGTCCCACACATTCTGCTATTAAATGTTCAGAAAGTAACATGCTTTTTATCATTCACTTCTTGTAAACTATTTCAACTGAAGACTCTCAGAATAAGCATGTCCCTTAACCTACATGCTTAAAAAAAATTGCTATTGATTACCATCTCTCATAGTCACTTTGGTGACTTAAATTTAACAGGTAACTATCTGAGAAGCATGCGGGGTTTCACAATGGTACTATTCCTTCAAAAAGTACTTCTCAGTTAACCTTCATTAAAAATTTGCTCTAAAACTTACTTATTCAGAAGCAATGAAATATTATCTACGTATTAAAAAACATTTTCCTGATAGACACTTCTCTAAATCAAGTAAACCACATTGGACAAAAATATTTGGAGTATAATTTGAGCACAACGCTGCTAAATTTATATACCAGTAGTAATGAAAACATTTTTAAAAATGAACTAGTGATACCTTAAAAAAACCATCACCAAATAAATTCATCAGTTATCGCAAGAGATAAGAACAGCCCCATTTTACAATCGTAAAGACATAAGTGCCTGAAAACAGGATGACAAGCAGATTTCTGTGCATGTGTGAATGGAAAAAGTTGGAATACCTGAAATGAAAGTAAAAGCCAGGAAAGTCTGCTACATCCTATTTCAATGGCAAGACAAGAAGCTTATTGTTATTCAATCTTCAGTGCACAAGGAACATACTGAATTCATCAACTTGCAAGAAACCTGATCTCTGGCTAATGCAAGTATGCTAAAGTTCAAAGCACTGTCTATCTTAAGAACAAACACCACTACATAAGATTTGGAAAAAAAAATTTTTAAAAAAAATATTTTCTTAAAAGACAAGTGAACATAGGAACCTATACAGGTTTTAAAAGAAGTTTCTATTTCATTAAAAACTGGCTTTCAACTGTGCTTTACAAAAAAACCCCAAAAACAAACAAAAAAAAAAAAACCCACCTTTTTGTAAGAGCAGCTAGTGATAGGACAAGAGGCTTTAAACTGAAAGAGGGTAGATGTAAATTGGATATATTTCTTCCCTGTGAGGGTGGCAAGGCACCGGCACAGGTTGCCAAGAGAAGCTGTGACTGCCCCATGCCTGGCAGTGTTCAAGTCCAGGTTGGAGGGGGTTTGGAGCAACCTGGTCTAGTGGAAGGTGTCCCTGCCCATGGCAGGAGGTTGAAGTTGGAAGAGCTTTAAGATCCCTTCCAACCCAAACCAGTCTGTGATTCTACAAAAAATAAAATCAAGTGTATCGCATTCAAACACAGCTTATCTGCAAACAGAATAATCAAGTATCAAAACCAAAATTTGTATTTTCTACCTGGAGTGGATTTTTACACCATGGAAAATTTGCACGGATACTGGGAATATGCATTATAATTTGCTTATTTTATCTATTGTGCCGTTAAAATTCAGTCTCAGGATATTTCCCACACTAATCCTACTTAAGCTGTTTCATGTAAAGCACACATAGCTATCAACATTAACAATACCACAGAATGCACCTGCTGAAGAAATTGTTATGCATACCGGAAGTAATACCTTTAATTGTTTGCCAGTATTAACTTACCTTGTCTTGATTGACTAGTGAATATACATATAGGGGAAGAAAGAGCCGATTAAGTAGGTGGTCTGTCAGCACATCATTTAAAAATTCACAGTTAATGATAAGGATATCATTAAGGTAATGTAAATGATCAAGATGTTCTGCTACCAGGTCACTCAGTTTGCCCCTATTTCTGTGCCTGAAAAACAGAGCAGAAAGAAAGTCTGAGATATAATCAATTGTCAAAGTGTTAAAAACCTTGAGGAAAGAATTCATGTGCATCCCTTCCACATAGCACCTCATGCAGATCAACTGCCTAAAGAGATTTTTAGTAAAGTCAGCTAATGCAGGTAGCACATCAGGCTTAGATGTGGTTTAGGATGCACATATCAAGTTCTTCCCCAAGTTTTCAGAAGCAGTGGTTGTTTTAAAACTTCACTTTTAACTGCCAGGGTCTTTTCACAAGCCAATCATAAAAAAAAAAAAAAGGTAAGATTTGTTTCCATAAATAAAAGAAGGAATCTATGTTGTATTTAACATTCACTTCTTCATTTTAAGAAAGCAAGAAACAGAGACCTATTCTAAGGTGGGGTGGAAAGGCAAACCAAGAATAATCTAAACCAACAAAATATTTCTGTAGATGATAGTGGAGTATTACACATGCATTTCAGGCCTGACAGTTTACGTATTTAGTAAGAGTTCACCTTTTCAATTTGAATTTTTTTCCTAGAAACTTTTCAGAAAGCTGTTCTACTGAGATGCTACACAAACGAAGGAAGATTAAAAAGATATAGTTAGTAAGATTGGAAAAAAACCCCACCTTTTGTGTCTTCTGGATATCTACTAATTTTGGCAGAATTAAGACAAAGATGAAGAAAAAGCATGTTGCCAAACTCTAATTTACTATCTGTATATTATCATGGAAAGGACACACAACGCTAACCACTACCAATTCAAAGAATCACTAAAAAACTGCAAGAATGAAAAGCTTGAACTGTCTACAGTGAAATGCATTCAGAAACTAACTTGATCTGACCACTACAGACAAAATAAAGAGAGTATCAAGACCTGGTAAAAAGCATTTCCATTCAATACCCAGCATTTGTAAAACCTTACTCTTCATCAGTCTGCACGCAGTTATCCAGTTCTATCACGTGGCTTCCAATAAACCAAACGAGGTTGGAGAAATAAGGGACAGCAGTTTTATCTCTAATGTAATGCAGCATAGGTTGGTTGTCCACTGAAGAGAAATTGTTAAAAAGAAAAAATCAGTTGCCAACTTTTTGTAATTAATTTTTAACAAATACAACAAAGTATCTTCTCAATTTGATTACATGCTAGCTTTTCATATGTGTATATACCTGACATGATCTTATGCATGAAATGGACACCTACAAAAGCATTGTAGCAATTCTTAATTGGCTTGAATGAGCCTAATACTGATATATTTACGTAGGTCTGAAGATAAACAAATCTAATGGAATTGAGAAAGTTTTTTTTTAAGTACATTCTGTATTAATAAGAAGAGAAAAAAGCATAAGAATAAAGCAGTAATGCTGAAAGTCAAGCTAGTTAGACTTACATGACACTGCATTAAGGAACACAGGAATCATCAGTGAAGGAAGGGCAGAAGAAACAGATTGAACTGCCCCATAGCTCCCCATAGACCCCAACTGCCCCATAGGCACCCCATAGCCTCAAACCACCCCCCTATAGCTCCCCACC
>JANHGB010024247.1:0-25733 GCA_026283785.1 Coracopsis vasa | reverse complement strand
TACCAGTGGCAAGCAGTCTGCAGTGGAGGCACTTTCTAAACATCTGAATGTTTGTGTGCATTCAGTGGCAGACCTGTAAGTAGATAATTCATTCAGTTGTTCTTGTTCAGGATAATTTGACCTTGAATGATCATGATACTCATGCTTTGCTGAAACAGGAACAAAAGAGGAGCTTGGTCCTACTGAGCTAGCAAATGAGGACATTACCTCTTGAGATACCAAGGAAGAATTTTCATTAGAGTTTGTCCATTCCTTAAGAATCTTATTTAATGATTCACTCTCAGAAACTTTGCTTGCAGTTGTTGTTGTTTCAGGTAAAGGTACTTCTGATGTGTCAGAGGAAAAAAATGTGTTTATTTCATTTATACGACGTGATAAATGAGTAATGCTGTGTATCTGCTTAGAGCCAGAAACAAAAGAAACTTCAGCAGCTGACTGCTTTAGATCATCTTTCTTCAGCCAAAGCTCTGGTTTACTCAAAGAGCAGAGATGAGCTTCTTGAAATCCCAAATGTTCATGGGAAGAAGGTGCTGTTCTGGGGCTGCTGTTGTCAACCTTTGAATCACAGGAAGTCCAAGCATCAGTAGTAAGCAAAGGATTTCCACTTGCATAATACGGTCTTCTATCAAGAGACCTTTCTTGTTCTACAAAGGAGACTTTTATCCCGTTCAGCAACTGCTTGCAAGCACTATTGGAAGCAGGCTGTGGTTTAGTGTCCAAGTAAAAGGAACTGCTCAGCTTCAAATCATAACTTGCCCCTTCTGTATCTCTGTCGCAGGTTCTGGACTCATGGCCTTCCTCAGTCTGTATAGCTGGTGATCTGGGAGTTTGTAACTTCCAAAAGATCTCTGCTGGCACTTCATCAGATGAATCGGATTTGGATTCTTCTACTGGATCTTCTGCTGGCATCTCTTCTCCATCAGCTAAGCTGTCCAGAGAAAAGCTTCTTTCAGGCTTTCCCAGCCTCCTACGAGACGTGTATGATGTCACCAAAGACGAAATATGGTGATCAGTTCTGCTTTTGTAAAGCTTAGCTGGCTCATGACGGGCCTTTAACTTGTGAAATCGACTTGTATTTTCCTTTTTGGCTTTGTTTTCCTTTTCTACCAGAGAGTCTTGTGACATTTGACTGTCATCGCTCTCAGAATCTTCTGGGTTGGCAAGACATTTGTTTCTGTCAAAATCCTGTTTTGGTTTCTCTGAGACAGCTTTTGCATAAGCACAGGAGAGAGAATCCACAGAATAGGAACTGTCAGTATCAGAAATCTCATTTTCATCATCCTCTTGCCAGTTCCCCAGCACCTCTGTCGCTGTTTTGGATGCTCCAGCACTTAGCATCTCAGCACTGTGCCACTTTTTCTCAGCGTAGAAGAGTGGTGCCTGTGTGTTCATCTTTGTGAGGTTTCCTACTGATGTTGCCACCATCAAAAATTCTTGCTGTTCCACTGCTGATTTCTCATGACTTGGCAAGGCTGAGTTCGGTGCTCTCTTCCAGTTCTTGGCTGTTTGGTTTAGATGCACTGATGGTGGGTTTCCATACACTGCTTTCCTCATTTCTTTAGGAAAGTTTTCTGGAGAAGGTCTGTGGCCTTTTCCATCGATATCCATGCTAGTCTTTTTATTGGATACCTGAGCTCTATTTTGTTCTAGATTGCTACTTGCAGCCTGACTTAAATCTCCTAGCACCTTTGCTTTTGTCATTCTTGTCCCTGCAATAAAGGTTTCAGGCTCATTTTTCTCCTTAAAAAGATCAGGAGAGAAGCCTTTAGAGGTCTGGGTTTGAGATCCAGTTTGCCCTGGGTTGTCATCCAACTTTTCAACTTTTTGATAATTTTTATTGTTGTAAGCCATGATAGCTTTATCATTAGAGACTTTTTCTGCTCCTTTTTTATTTGCAAATGAAGATGGTTTTTGTTTTTCAGTTAGCTGCCTCTGCACTGAAAAGGAGATCCCTTCTTCATCATTAAGGTCATTGCTCCCAGAAACGTCTTTACCTCTTCTGTAAAGATATTCTACAGATGACAACCTCCCTGTTGTATTGCCTTCACAGCTTTGATCAGTATTTGGTGAGGTAGATAATGTTGAGACAGTCTCCCTCTTCAACAAACAACTGTGAAAATAAAGAAATAGAACAGAATCCATGCTTGAATAATGTAATTGAGAACGCTTCCACATCAATAATGTCTTGTAGTTAAGAGTAACAATATATGAAGCAACAATCAATGCCTTCCAAAAGCAAATTTTAGCAGAAAATAGAAACAATAAGGTTAAATTCTGTCAGTAACCATACAGTCCTCTAGATATCCTGAGATATGTTCTGCAACACAAAGGAACAGTTCAGTGCTACGTGGTGTAGCTTGGTATTTAGTCTCTGTAGGCCCAAGTAAGCCGCAAACATCAGTTTAAAATAAAGGATGGTTCTAAATCACAGAAATACACTTAGCAGAGTTCAGCTATTTCCTCCCTCCAGGACCATGCTGTGAACCTCAACTTTTTAGCATTGCTTAGAGAAGTTTATTTAGCTTGGGAAAGGCTGGCCAACTTAAAAGCCCAATCCAGAATCATCCTAGAGATACAAATATTATGAAGGATGATTTTGATCCTAATCAAGATAAAATGATGCAGAATTTAGTATTTACCAACAGTTTAAACAAGGTAAGAATGAGAATTAAGCCAGTTGTGGAAAGCATTCACAAGAGGTAAAAAGTGCAGAAAGGCTTGAGAGAGGTATGTAAAAACAGTGATAGAGACCACGTCAAAGAGCTGAGGAGGAAATGCACTGTACAGATCCCAGGAAAAAGGGAAAAGCTTCAGTGTGACTTACAATATAGTAAGTTCACTGATATTGCAAGTTTGGGGATTGTTTCAATAAACTGACAGGCATCCTGGAGCATAGGTGATCACTGAAAATACCTTGAATTTAAATTACTTTTGACCATGCAGAGGAGTTGGCAAATGTTAACTTACCTGGGTACCTGGGCCAGACGCAAGTTACAGACAGAATGCTCCCTGTGCTGCAGGGAACTCAAACCCAATGACTTCCTTCTCCTTTGTGACTGGTGATCCAAAGAGGACTGTACAGTATTTTCATTTAGGACCTGGGATTGTTTCACACACTCTTCATTGAGCCAGCAGCTAGCTTCCAGCTGCTCTAGGTTTTGCTTGGCTTCCAATAACTTCTGCTTCTTGACTATCCTTTCCAGCTGGAATTTGACCTTTTTTCGTCTTATGTTTCTTTCTGCCTTTTTTAAGGAGTATCTTCGCAAGAGCTCCAGCTGCACCAGTCTCTTCTTGTTCTGCTGTAGCAGGGAAGGGCAGATTTCCAGCCCGATGGTACTCTGCACCTCAGCCTCTGCATACAGCTTAGTCTCTGTTTGCACTGCAAACTCCCTCTGCTGTTGCTGAAGGGCAGCCAGTCGTTTATTCTCATTTATAAGCCACTGCTGGTCTGTGAACAAAACAGTGATTGAAAGTTAAAATCATAGGAAAAACATCGTTCATTATAAGTTTGTTTCTTAATTAAATCAGCCATGAGAGCTCAATTAAGAGAATTTTAATGCATGTAGAACAGTCCTGATAAACCATCTAGAGAAAAATGGGTTTTTTCTCTAAAAACCCAGGTATTAGAGAATTGCTGCACTTTATTGATAATCAAAAGCCTTTCCACTGGGATAAGGACTCATGTAATAACTGTGAGATATAAAGAGGGGCTCGGCCAGTACAGCTAAGGAGACTGGTGCATAAGACCTTGTTTATAAGAAAAAGTAGAACACATTTCAATTTTTCAAAGATTACACTCAAACGTCACCTCATATTTTTTGTTAACCCTGGAGGCAAGACTACTTTATTTCATGCAGGGAATGTGCTTAGAGATTTTCTAGAGCATGCTGGCTTCAACCTAAGCTGTGATGAACTGTAACAATCAAAAGAAAGGATTATTGAGATCACCATTACTAGGTTGTGTCTGATGACTTGGACATGTTCTCTTAAAGAAGCAGAGTTTGTTCATTTTTATGCTGCTAGAAAAACATACACATAAAGCTGCACAAAGCAAAGAATAAAATATCCTTAGCGAAAACAGCAATGTAAAAATCATAAGCAAGGTTCCTAGCAAAGTCCAAATCTGTTCAAAGCACTTCTGTCTTACTAGCAGGAACATTTCTTTTGGCAGGTCTTACCTTCAATCTGCAGTCCTTTACTGACTAAGCAACTTTTCATTGCATATTTAGGAGGTTAGAATTGAGAGGTATTTAAGTCTGATGTGATGAACAAGGACTACCCGCAGCTCCGCATAGCTCAGCTGCAAGAGAGATATTTTAGGCTGTGGAAGTTTCCTTAACATAAGAAATCACTAGTGCATAGGCGTTGCCAGCATCACTTGCTTGGTCATGACTGATCTTACAAACCATTCTTCATTAGTGACCCCTACCACGAGTCTCCTGTCCTGTTTATATTGGCAGCTCTCCACACAACACACACAGAAGTAGGAATTCTCCCTCTATGGTTATTCTATGAATAAAAGGGAAGCTTTTTAGTAACTATTTTAGTTAACTTTTCTTAATGACATTTTTACCTTGCACATACAAAGCTTTTTTCCCTCAACTCTTTATTCCCAGATCTGCCCTCTTTAGCATGTTTCTATCAAGCAGAATATTTAGCAGATAAGAGTTTCCCTGGAACAGAGCTGCAAGCCCTAAGATGCTAATTATTCTCTGCTCACAAATTTGCCTCTGCTAGGAGGTGAGAAACAGAGGGTGCAGAAAAGGTAGAGAACTTCTGTGGGTTGCCAGCTGATTGTATTTGCGTGGCAAGGACTACCTGCCTGGCTAGGTTTTTCATGAACACATCAAAACCAGCAGAACTAGATGGAAGCAGAGAACAAGTCTACAGAGCCATGAATTAAAAATATCTGGGGGAAGTCTCCTGGTTGCCTGTACTGTCTACAGATCCTAAGTCCATTTCTGCTGCATCACCACAACTTCCTCTTAATCTCTTCATTATGGCTGGCATAATAAAAAGATGGCAGACTGCAGAAGTTTAGGTGTAAGAAGTTTCCAAAAATTTAGTTTTCTTCTTCCAGGAACCAATATCAGGTTTTTGCCAAGCAGGAATGGTGCCTTCGCAATAGGCATACTTTGCTCATCGAGAACTTGGATCAAATCATTCATTAAGAGACAAACTAGAGAACATTATAACCACCCAATTTCAGTAGTCAAAAACATCTCAAGGTTTAAAATGTTCTCAAATTAGACTATAAACTCATTAAGAGGCACTCCAACCTCACCAAGACTTCTTGCTGAATATATCCATCAGAAAGCAAAGCAGCATCTCTGGGGACCAGGAGCCACTGACACTAAAAAGTACTTCTCTGAATATGCTGTAGCTTAACCTTCTGACATAGCTGTTTGCCATTCAAAATCTGATCACTGTTCTTGTCTTTAGTACTCTTGCATAACACTGTAGTACTTCCTAGAAATAACTCCTGTTTGAACCAAAGCATGCCTTTCTTTTTTAAAATCCAGTTTTGGGTAAAACAAATTCAGCTGCGGTGAATGGGATACAACTGATAGATCATTTTGGGGGCAAATAAAACCCGCACCTTATTTTTGACCTTGATTTGTCACACTTCAGTTTCTATGTCTACCACAGAATATCTTCATCCATTTTTCTTCATACTGCAAACAGTGGGGGTGTTTGGAAATATATATAAGCCAGTGAACCTCTCCTTCCCTTAACTGGGGCTGGGATGTTAGCCCTTAACTTCAGTGTCCCACCCATTTCTCAGATATGTTTTGTTTGTTTTCCTTGTTTAAAACTCACACAGCAGCCACAGAAAATTCAGTTTGAGCCATGGTTTTATGCCATTGCTCTATTCTTCCTGAGAGAAATTAAAGCATGTGAAAATGGTCTATATTGTTACTGGTGACATCCTCAATTAAATGTGTAAAGAAAGTACCTCAACCAGCACGTCGCTGTCTTGGAAATGCTGCTTGGTTCCTATCATCCTGTTGTTAGAGTAGTTTTCTCTGAAACCTAATGGTTGGAACTACGACAGTCCTCTCAAGTTCAGTATCCCAGAGCAACTCATTGGACGAAGCACAGGTATATCACAAGAAAAACTTAAATCACAATAGCAGACTTGGTCTACATGGCAGAGTTGCACTACAGATACAAGCAGAGCAAAGCTGCAGGGAGGTAGAACAGGGAATCACAGGGGAGTAGCATGCTGGTGCCAGTCCCCCAGCAGTGACCTGCAGAGCTAATTAAACAGTGCTGCTGGTGCAGTGCAAAGGAGACCCTTTAGTCCTGTTAATCAAAGCTTAGTAACTGTTCTCAAGGGAAAGACAATTAGAAAACTACTAATAAGCCATAATAAAGTTCCATCCGTAACATAAAGCATAACTAGGACAAAAACATCAAGAGGATGAAAGAATTCAGTAATGAAAGGGAAGGAAGAGAGAGGAAGAGGCAGGTACCCACTTTCTTGGATCTGCTGGTTGATTAGTGCTTGGTCATTTTCTAGTTCCCGCTCTGCCTTGATCTGTCCTCTCAGGATCTGCTGTTTTAAATCCTCAACATATTGCTGCTGCTGTTGAATTTGTTTTCTGTGGAAAGCTTCCTGGTCTCCCAATTTCTGCTTGTATACTTCATGCACAGCATCTATTTCTCTGTTGGAAGAAATGTTAACGGTGAATTTAAACCAGAAACAAATACATTTGTAGTAAAACGAGTCACCTTGCTAAAGACAGACAGCATTCAAGATATTGTTCTGTTCAGTAAGGGTGCGGTATGAAAAGCACTTGAGATGACAAAGTAGCTGTGTATATGCGTGTCACAGCAGCTACAATTCTGCGCCATTAATGTCAGCAAACACGAAAGCTCTTGTGGTGACGCAGAAAATCCCATCACCAGAAAGGTAATAGCAAAAACAATTTAAAAAATATTGTTGCTTTTTATTTTACTGCAGATTTTCAGAAGAGTAAATTGGGGGGGGGGGCTGTTAATGTGCTATAAAATGTTATAACCACTCTATAGGATATTTGTTATCTAAGTACTTCAAAGTGCTCTACAGAAATGACAAACATTCTCTGTTTCCAGATCAAAAATCCTCAGCCTAGAAAGGGTTACAGGCATTGTTCAGATTACACTGACAGTCTCTGGCAGTACCAAGGAAAGAACCTGATCACACCATTCTCTGTTGGATGCAGCAATTATATTAGGTTACTGCTTTTATATTTGCAGCAGAATTGTGACAAGTGACTACCCTGTGAAAAACTGCCTTACATCCCCTCCGAGATGTTTGATTCCTAACCGTATGCCAAAGTTTTACATACACACATACACATACAGAGTAACAATCAAAATAGTATCTATTCTTAGCATAATCCATGATAATATTCAAAATACATTAACCCTCTGAAAGGAATCTGTATTCTGCCTGTCCACACATTATCATCAGAAATTCTTAAAGTTATTTGGTTTCCAAAGGTGATATATGATCTTTGACTGTTATTTTGTATCTAAACACATTATACGTAATCTCAGAAAATTAAATCTTAAAATCTTGAAGAAAAATGACATATATTTTTACTAATGAAGTAAATTATATACCTATTATAATGATGTATTTATTATACTTTTAAAGAGAGCAGAGGTGCCAAAATACTAAAAAGACCCTGAAGGTCAAAAGAAAACAAAAACATAATTTTGAAGGGAAATTCTGTTTGGAAACATCATATTGTTTGTAAAATCATTACCAAGACAAGGTCACCTGCATGAAAAGAGCATTTGGCCTTTGCTACATAGGAATTAATTTGACATCTCTATTTAGAACTGTAAGCATGTGTTCAAAGCAACCATTTCCACAGCAACACCTGTGATTCTATGTGCTAGATTAGCAGACAAAACAGATGAAATAAGCAGCTGAAGTCCACATATCTTCTGGAGCACCTTTACATGGAGCATACATTTCACTTGCTTCAGAAGCAGTGGGAAAGCCTCACTACATTAACACCTTAAGATTATAAATAATTTACAATATTACTGTGGCTCTTCCGTTCACCTGAGGAAAACACAATTTAATGTTTATGTAAATGTAATGATGGTGAAAATAACTGAAAAGGAACATCTGTTCAATTGTCTGGCATGGTGCAAACAGAGTACAAACTTAGCTACTGTCATCTGCTAAATGGTTTGTGTCTGTTTGGGACTCACAAGAACAAATTAAAAAGAATAGGCAGCTCCAAGAACCATTTGTCCTTGGCTTGACTACAAAGATGCCAGCATTCTGTGATTTGTAATTCTTTCCTCTCAGATAAACTTTAATTGATCCCCAGGAAATAGGAGCGCGATGCTTCATTTCTTATTCAGCTGAAGAAGGTTTCAAATGACCTTTCACTGCAGCACTGAAATGCTTGTATGGCCATTACAAATCTCCAGCTGTTCAGGTATTTGTAATGCTACCAACTACTAGGGGACAAATTCAGAGGTTAAAGCTAACTAAAGTTAACTAAAGAAGAATCACTTTTCCAACATAGTATTAAATCTGGAGGATCCTGTTTAGGAAAAGCTTCCATGGTTTCAATGATAACATTAACGGAGGCTTTTCCTGGATGCACCTTCCATGTTATCTTCCATATTTTCCAAGGGAAGTGTAACAAAGAAGCCATTTAACCTGGAGATTGAAGTGCGGATCCGAGAGACAAAACATCTCTGATTTTGCAGCAGTTACATCACCTCTGTGCTTTCATACATGCTTGGGCTGCAAGGTCTTCAGAGCAAGCACTGCCTCTGGGTGCCCATGCACTAAACTTAGAGGCTTTCTGTCAGCTGAGGCCTCTTCTTGCTGATATGTTAAAACTAATAGACCTTAACAGCAACTGTATTTGTTAAGTCTCTGTGCACACTCTGATGATGGAGTAGTCTTTAACCTGTTTTGCTAACAGACTTATGAAAGCTTTGATTGCTGCAGTGGTACGAAAGTTGAAAAATGTGAGCCTAAATTTGTTACTGGACAATTGCATGACCTTGGGCAAGTCACTTAGTTTGAAACATGAGAGAAAGAAGCAAAGTACATTCATCCAAAAGGAATGATGAGGATCCATTAACGTTATCAAATACCAGAAAGTCAAGTATCAGAAAAGCTGATTGCATCCATTTATCATTATTAGCACCATTCTGTATGAGATGGAGGAAATTAAGTAAATCATTGCCAATAAGGCTGAAAAGCAAAGCATGATAGTAAAACAAGACAAAGAATTCCTATTCTGCAACTCTTCACTAAAATAAGATAAAATTCATCTTACAAAATGTCTCATATTCTTCCTAACCATGACTTACATCTCTCAGCCATCATTTTCATAAAATCAACCTATCAGAGTTCAAACTGTTTACAAATTGAGACCCAAAACATTTAAGTATACAAAACAATTTAGTGTTGCTTTTCAATCCAAAGACCTCACAGTGCTTGCAGAGGTGCTTAGGTTGCATCTGTTTACAGCTGAGAGAGGGTCACAAGCTCTTTCCATACTTTCCAACCATACAGACGCCAACTCAACCCCTCCCATATAATAAAGTGTCAGAGAATAAGCAATGCAAACAATGCAGATGGAAGTGTGGTGTTTGCTGCTCTCAGCAGCACTAGTGTATTCCCTCATGTGTGTGGTAATGGCTTTTGCTGAACTAACATGAAACTGGAAGATCATTTCCAAAAGGCATGTGTGTTTGCACATAGAGCAGTATAGGATGCAGTCCAAACTGATGTTATTAATCACAGCTCCATACTACAACTACACCCCAAAAAGGCAGGGTAAAGAGGCATGCCCATACTTCACTTAAAGCCTTGAAAAAAGAAACTCAGCACAGAAACTGCTTTTGTTCTGGTGATACAGCTATTTGGTACAATTCTCTCTATCTAAGGTTATAGTTTCTTTAATAAAATACTGTTGCTGAAGGTAAATAGATAAATTTCAGTTCTGCTGCTATTTCAGCGCCTCTCTGCTTCATCTCCTAGTTTTTAATAGTACAATCTAAAAACCAGGCAGGGCAGTAAAGGCAGATCTGAATACAGAGACAGAACATTAAACACCTTTTAAAGAAGCTGCTTCTTAAAGATGGCTTTCTCAAGCAGAACAGAAAGATAATGAAAATTCAAGCAAAGCCACTTACATAATACAGGTATGCCAGAAGATGTTTTTCCTCTGACCGGGAGACTAGTGACTGTGAGAGCAAAATTACTGGCTGGTTTGGGTTTCAGATACAGATCTGTCTGTCAGAGCTGAAACCAAGAACATGAAGTAGGAATACTCTCTTTCTGCCTTCAAACACGCCATGTCATGTCAACACACTCGTGCTGGTTTGTGGAAATAACACGAGAAAACAAACTAAAAAACAAAAATGAGGTGACAGTGGCCCAGAAAGGAAATAACAGATTCCCACACACTTCATAGCTAAATTACCTAATAGACAATTCAAACAATCAGCTTTTAGAATACATGTTTGAATGATCAAACTCAAATATCAATGCAGTTAACCTAAGAATTTAGCCTTATTCTGTAATAAGTACATGAGATGACTCATTTCTTTAATCTAAAACACTTTAAATCAGATATACTGTTAAATTTAGACTTCAAATACAGGAATACTATAAGATACAGGAATCAAACACAGACTAATTTCTGCTATTGCTTGTATTGCTGCCTTCCTACATAAGCAATCTACGTTCAGCCCAGTTCTAGCAGGAAATAATATAACCACAGGACAAACGTGAGACAAACAGCTTCATTTCAGTAGGTATCAAGACATACATAAAATCTTGGTTTCATGGGACCGGCATACTCTGCATACAGCATATTAAAACAAAACAAACCAAAACCAACACTTCATAGAATTTCATAAAAGCATGCAGATTTCTAGGTGTACCGAATGGAGCAAGAAGTGCCAACAGTTACCCCTCCTCCAAGTAAACATTTAAAAAACAGCAAGTAAAATTACAGCAACAGAAACGTACAAACCTTAACCTAAAGATAACCACAAATTACTGAGAAAATGTTCATATTATACCAGTGCTGCTGGATTGCTTTTCCATCTCATCTTTTTCTCCACAAAGTTTGCATGATGCACGCTAAATGAGCCATCTGTAAATCCACGTTTTTTTCCAGCCTGTGTTGTTGTCAGCTCTCCGGAATTCTATTGTGCAATTCTCCTCCCCTCTTCCCCAAACACTTCTGCTGATGCAGAGGCTGGCGGCTGCTACAGCATAATGCAGTTTTCAGTAACTATGGCAGCAATAGCTCTGTGGTGAGGCTGAGTGCCTTCTGCAACAAAGTCTTAAGGCTCAAATTCACTTCACTCAAGTGAAAATAACCTCTGTTGGCAAAAGCTGTAATTTGTCAATTTTCCCAAAGAAAGTATCAGTCAAGTCAGCATTCCCATCCTTCTCTTTGCCTAGAATTCAAGTCCCATTTCTCTTTTACAAATGATTTTTTCCAGGGGAAGAAGAGTTAATAACAAAGCAGAAAAAAAGATGTTGGCAAAGCTTTTTGCCCACTTGCAAATCCCAGCACTGAGAGCAATCCCAAGTCAGGGTTGCAAGGCTATCCACTGATACACATCTACACCTGCACCATCCTCCCTCTCCACCCGTGTCCAATCCAGGCCTTTCCCACAGGGCTTCAGAGCATCTCACGCAGCTGCACAAGATTGTACATCTGCTTCTGCCTAGCACAGAGGCTGAAACCTCTCCCTCCTCCTTCCTAAAGCAAAGGGAAGAATGATAAAGGAGATATGAAGACCTTGATTACCAGCTCCTCCAGCTTCCTGAAGCAAGGCCACTCACATAATTCAAAGCAAAAGCTGGGAGGGTGCCAGGCAGGAGGTGAGAACCAGAAATCAGTTCCCACAGCCAGCAGTCAGAAACCTTTAGAAATAAGGGGCCTTCGGAAATGTACACACAGAGTAATCCCCTTCACGGAAGTTACCATCAGGTGAAGCATAATTTGCCTTTCTGATTAGCTGGTTTGCTTACAGATAAAGCACACCTGTGCATTTTTTAATATTGTGGGTTTGGGGTTTTTTTAGCCTTTGCATGCAACACCTCTTTTTCTTTGCCTAAGTCCCCAGAATAACAACCAGGCAATGACTTATCTAAGGCAACCCTTCAAATACACTTTTAAACCAGACCTCTTTTTGGCAAGGAGTCACATGGACATGACACAGCCACACACTCCAGTAAAGGTCACTGCTGCCTTGCTAAATGCCAGTTCAGCTGGAACTACAATCTATCACAGGTTTTCCCCTTATGATTGCAGTTATACATAGAATCTGTCAGTTCCCTTGCTAACCCACCATACGTGACTCTGCTGCTAAGTTGTAAAGTTGCTGTAAGCGACAGAGTGCATTTCTCTGTGAAATCAAATATTCAAGAGATCTTTTAAGAGATGCAAAAGATAAAATTGTATTTGTAGAGCACTTTGAAATTGTCAAATGAAAGCTGTTAGCACGAATTCAGAGCATTAGTTTTACAAATATTAGCTGGACATGATATCTATAATACATTAGAATGATAATTGTGTCGTGTTCTCCAGCATCAGATGCCATATTTATGGTCACTGCTTCCTTTCCAGTTCGGCAGAATTTCACACATTCTTAGAATACTTTTTTCTTTCCGATTTAACAATGTTGGTATTTTCAAGGAAAGAGAGCTTAAACACGTTCCAAGCATATAAAATTAATTTGGTGCATTGCTATGCCACAGGACTCTAACAGAACTCCTGTGGTTTAGGTTTTTTTCCAAACCAGTAAGAGAACAAAATCAGGGTTTATATTTATATGCAGTATCATATTAAGGCAATGAAAGGAGCAAGAACTTAGTTACCTGCTTATTTGTGGTAACACTGTCATATGATGACTGACACCAGTCACAAGCCTTCTGTGTGTTTGCTGGCTGGCAACACATATCAGAAGTTTGAAGTGCTGGGGCTCTTCTGAGTAGGGTGTATGAGCAAGCAGCCAAGTAGGAGTGCAACAAATCACACCCATTCCAAGCAACATTTCAGGCCTAAAGTTTTAATACTTGGATACAATGGTAGAATTTTGTTTTCTCTCTCATTTCTCAAAGTATTCCAACATAAAAATAGAGGTTGAACTGATAATTCAACCCATGGAATGCAGACGAGAAAAATGTCATCATACTGACAATAAGGGAGATAAGACTGTAAGTAATTATTGCCATAATATATATGTTCATATGTTCAAAAATAAATTCAGAAGAAAGCAAGGTACCATCAGTTCCTGATTAAAAAGTAATTAAACTCATGAAAGCCCAGCACTTTCTGAATAGTTTTTGTGTGTGCTTGCTATGCTTCTTTGCACAAATGAACAATGTTTTATATTAGGACTTCTTTTCGGACTCTTCCACCAAGCCATTTTTTCCCACCAGAAAAGAACCCAATTTATCCATGGAATTTTCAATATCCTGATGAGTATTAACACTACCTACTACTGACATAGAATTTAATATATATTAGGGTTCTTATATACTGTAAATTGATGGAAGCTTCAGCATAACCCCCTGTATAGACATGGCTTTAAAATTATGGCTACACATGCAACAAAGGTACAAACCATTTGCACAAATTCAAGTATGAACAAAGAATACTGTTTCAGAGACTTGCCTGTAACTCAAGTTGCATGTACAGATTCTTGTTTCAATATGATAAAAATCAAACTAAAGCTTGAAGCCTAGTTTGCGCCTCCTCTGGAGTAAATCAGTGTAGCACAGGAGAAAGACAAAGCCGGGGTCAAAAAATTCGACATGTTAGAGACTCATCAATATTCTTAGCTTAATTCTGGAGAGTATTTGTTTTCTTTACAGCTTCTAAATTTTTGACTGTAAAAATAAAAATACGACATCATAAAGATGTTTAAAAAGAAGGCAAAAAAACCCTCACTGAAGCCTGTTATACACAGAGATGTTACTGGAATTTTTAAGAGGAAGAGTCCAAGATGCAGATTGCTGGCAGCTGGGAGAGCATCAAGAACTATCAAGTGAGAATGGAGAGAGAAAAGGACACACCCCCGCACAGAGAACTTGCCTTGCTCTTATATTTTCCTCTAAGTGTCTCTTTCGTAAAAAGACAGAGCCTGCACTAAGTGAGCTTTTTATTGATGAGCAAATAAGCACTGCCTGTAGTCCACTTTGTCCTGTATTACTGTTTGTGAAGTACCTGAAACACACCTTTCCGTACCTGACATTGACTTTTCTTCACGAAAGCTGGACATTTGAGAGACCATATATATAATTTTATTCTCATATTATAAATCTTAAGCTAGATGTCGCAGTCATAACCCCCTCCATGAGACAACTACTTGTCTTGACAGAAACACAGGCTTACTGGTTACTATAAAGGAAGGCTGAGTGGATCAATGAAGTTTACCTTTGCCAAAAAAACTATTCAAGAGAAATAAACAGAAGCCCACTGGATTATGTAAGGTGAAACACAACTAATTTCTATCTTATTTTCAAGAGATGGACATTGAGAAAAGTCAAGTGAATGCAATACCATAAATGCTTTTCATTTTCACTGAAGTAACCATTTGAAACACTAGGCAATATGTTTCAATTACGTTTATTCAATTCAATAATGTTAAGCAATGCGATATGCACAGTCCTGTCCAAGTGAATAAAAAAACAGATCAACACAAAAAAATCTACTCTAAACATGGTCTGAAAAAATCAGAAGCATTCTTCTGCTTTGTCAGGTTAAAAACGGGAATACCAAATGCAGTTCTGTGCTATGCTGTTCACAATGGTTTGGGATTTCTGCATGTTTTTCCAGGGCCATCAATAAAGTACCGTGATAAAAGCTTCACCTCTGACGTTTGCACACATATAAAGAGCAACTTGATAACTACTTCTGAAGATCATTAGAAAAACTCATATTTTTAAATTTTGCATAATTTTTACACAGAAAGCAGCGGCAGTGATGTGTAAAATGTACCTCAGTAAGGAAACAAAATGAAAAAAAATCATTCTGTATCAAAAGGTATCACTGCAGCAAATGAAAAGCAAATGCAGCGATTAGATACATTAAAGAGGATACACAGAAACACACTACCCAAGGTGGAAGGCAATCTGTTTGATCAGAAGTATGGCACTGACACTTGTATTTGATCACTTGAAAACATGATGGGACCTATTCTAGATACAACATATTTTTTTCTGGACCAAGCCCTGGTTTTGGACATATTCATTTTCATCCCACATGAGAAACTATTTGTCAGTTTGTTTTAAACTTACTTGTCAAGAGAAGAAAGGACATAGTGAGGAGAATGTGTGCAACTTCCGTCCAAGTTGAGCCAGTCCAAAGCTCCACAACTCAGAATGGGTGGAGTTTCATTAATCTACAACACACAACATAAGAACAGGAAGAAAAAGTATCACAGCAACCCAGAAACTTCCAAGTTATCATTAATACCACCATTGTCAACTACTGTGTGCAATGCTGCATAATACCTCCATGTGAGTTTATAATCTCACACTTCTGCTATTTGTTACTCTTCCTGTAGCTCTGTTTTAATGTACTGCATGCTTCATTAATTAAGAAATTAAGAATGAAAATAAATGGAAGTTAAGCTCCTTAACTACAGAAGTGAGTACAAAAAGACAGTTGAGCGGAAAGTGTAAAATATTATTCTATGAAAGTCAATTTTAAAAGGTATATTCTTACTAATAGAGGTTGGCAGTATGGTTATGTCCTAAACCAGAAAACTTAAATTCATTAGGTTAGCTGTTTTAGTTACATATGCCATTCATTTTAAGAATCATCTGATTTTTTAATTAGAAAAACATATTGAACTAGCTGACCAAATAATATCTTGCAGTAGTGAGCTCCTGAAATTATCATATCCAGAAATACTCTATTTCTGAGGCATGTAACAATTAAGTGCTTTTAGAGTCAACAATACTCCAGCGCTTAATCCCGTATATTTTCCTTTACTTCTAGTATACGTCACTCAGGATGGTGAAATGACAAAGATAGAAGATAACTCAGAAAATTATCAAATGTAGAAAGATTCTTAATTGGTCTTTTCACTGCGTCATTCTGCCTGTCTGTTTCAATGACTTTCTGTAGTCACGACTAGAAATAGGAAACACTAAATTATTCAGGGGATCTGCATCATCTTTTGCTAAGCACATCTGAAAGAAGCGCTAGTGTCCTCCCACAAAAGGTTTAGTGTCATCACAGACCATTAGGTGGAGGAAATGAAGCAAGTGAATACAATGATGAGAAGAAATATTATCTGCATCAGGCTTGCTTTTAAGAGGGAAAATAACCAAGAAAGACAAGGAAGAATTAGGGGAGAAAAATACACTTTCAGAACTTACTGATCTTCTTTGCCTTAAGATAGCAGCTTCTGCTGGGTGATTGAATCTAAACTTATGCGACTTGCCAAGGACAACAAGGGCCCCTGTGAAAAAAAGTAATTAGAAATCTTCAGGGACATAATTCATCAGACAGCTCGTCCCTAGGATGTCAGCAGTTTCTTAACTCCAGTATACAGATTATAGCACATACAGACTACTGCAGAATTTATCACTATGGAACAGCAGAGTTATTCTGTAAACAGCATCCAAGCAAACTTATGTTGGAGATCTCTGTAAACTCAACATAACAGTAAAATCCCTGTTCATATTAAAGGCTGACATGACTTCATATTCAAAACCATAACCAGCCCACTGCTGGAAACTTGTTTGTATGCTATCTTTTTCAGAATCCAGATCACTGCAGGTTTCCAGAAACTGGATATATTTTTTATTTTCTTTTAAACAACCTGAAAGTATGGGAGCCTGATCCATTTCATCTGAGCTCATTCACCATAGTCTATGACTCTGTGGCTAGTACCCTCCACCTAAACACACTGTGAAAAAGTTGAAGGTGATTTCAACCATATTACATACTGTCAACAACCCCACCAGTGGTGAGCTGGCTTTGAGCCAGTCTCTACTGCTTTCCATAACAGCACCTTTGACCATAGGTCTTTGCTTTTCAGAAAGCTACAGACTACTGCTACCAAGAGGTCTGAATATTGTCACCTATGTCTCCATTTTACTTTCTGTGGGATACTTAGTTTATTTGTCCCAGTCTAGAAGTTCTAGCCATGGATCAAAGCATATGGTGCCCAGACAGCAGTAGGAGATTGCTGCCTAGATCTTAGACCTGGATGAGTGCCATAAACCCTAGTCTCTAAACTCAAGTGGTAAGTTGATTATAATGCAGCATTTAGAGAAAAAGCAAGCTTTACCTTGCGACAGACGACACGATCCAGAGACTTCACATCCATTCACAGTGCAGTGTGCACCCTGAACTGGTCGCAGTGTCACAATCCCACAGTTGTTTTCTATCATACAATGATCCCTTTCAATCCACTGTCCCTGCAAAACTACCATGTATAGATTTGGTTTACCTCACCTGTTGACGGGGTTGGTTTGCACTATTTTCCTCAGAATGCAGTACCATACGCTATTTGACACTATGACTACACACTTCATACCTCAGAGGTGCAGAACAAGGAGATTAAATTGTCTTGATTCCTATCCAATTACCCAATATCACAGAAAAAACATACTTGATCAAAAACAGTGAGATTGATCTTTCAGCGTATTTCTGATTCTGGAAAATTATACACTACTTTCTGATTTGTGAGCTGATGTGCAAATTCTTCTGTTGTGCTGAATTTTCTTATTGCCATTATGGCATTTATTATTTATATTTCACTAACCTACTGGCAGAAAATAATCAAACTTAACCAAACTTAGCAGAGCTAACCACAGCTGAGATTCTGCAAAGTTTCCAATTTTGGTGTAAAGTTTCAGCTATCATAATTTGTTAAAGTTAAGAGCAGGAATGAAATGCAATAAAAAATATTCTGAATCATTTGGATTTTATACCTAAAATACTCTGCCCAAGTAGAGTTGAAAAGCATTTTTAATGTCTCATGATGACTTGTGCCACTAGTTTAGGATAGATCATAACAAGATTTACATGTTGGATGAAGGTATTTTTAAACTCTACTGTGGCATTTCACAAGTTGGAAGAAAATTCTGAAGAGATCTCAAATCAGAGGTGATCATTGGCTTTTTTACCTTTTAAACAACACCAAAAAATAACTGAAAGATTTTAGCCAACTTAGAACAATTATTCTTTTGTACTGACCTTCTCCTACAAAGAAAGCTGACAAACCAACACATTACCTAGCTATTACGCATGACAAATGTAAACCTCTTGGTTTGACCAGATCATATCATAAAATAACTTGTAATATGATTCTCTTACCAATGTCTTGATCTTGGTCTGAATCACTTCTTCCAATTTTGGTTGTTCCTTCCTAAAATGGGAAAAGAACTAATTTACAAGTAGGTTACTGAAAGTGTAATATATATAATAATTAAAAAAGCTTTGGTAGAGCATCTTAGCAAATACATGAAATAAATCACCTGTGAATTACCGAATTGTTCAGAGTGAGCTCTATCTACTGCTTCACAATACTTCAGCCTGCTGTCCCCTATAGCAATGCTATTACTTCTTATCCTGTAGCTATGCCAGATTCTCCTATTATGACTCCAGTAGATGAAGTAACTCCCAGAGGTTGATTTTTGGACTGTGCCTGATAAAATGTTTTGAATATGAACACACATTCTGATGCTTTGAACTTTTACAGTGAGACTTGATGTATGCAGAAATGAGATAATTCTTTTCATAAATAACCATGTAGGAAGAAAGAAGTTGCAAAATTATTTGGTTAAGTGGGCTTTTCAGATAAAAAAGTAACAGAATTCCTGTTTTTTAAGGGAACTTTCATAGATTATGAATTCTTCAAACTAACTACTAAACAAGAATCTCATTTCTGAAACTGAAATTATATTTATTGAAAGTCATCTTGGTGATTATGTTATGGTATATGGGCAAGTCCCCAAACTTGAAGATTCAATAACTTCAAAGAAAAGTTCTTGCTTCCTGCCTAGGAGCAGAAGTCTCCAGACCAAGCAGGCTCAAAGCATATTATGGGCCAGTAACAGAATAGAGACAGTATTCTTAAGATACAGTGCAAATATCAATAAAGAGTCATTTAATACTATGAGAAAAAAATACCCCCCAAAAAATCAATGAATTTGCCACCTGTCTAGAATGTTCCATTGCCAGTTCTATCTTATTCTTTAGGAAAATAAAGCAAGATCATTTCCCAGCTCTGAAGAGACACTACACTTGATTATTATAAACTGATTAGTGAAGGTGCTCTAAAACGACTTTAGTGACAACTCAGTCATACTAAGATTAATTATGGTCACTAAATTACTTGATTTTTGTGCTCTAATTAGAATAAATTGAATAGCTTTCTGCTCCAAGCATATTATAGGCCTGATTTAAAGATTAAGCAAGAAATAGTAATCAGAAGCCTGAAGACTGGGAAAAAAGGAGTTGTGCATTACTGCAAGACAATGCAGTTACAGGTAATTATGGGTAAATAACAGTGGTTTTGTGCACTGGAGGGAAATGGAATGATTATCATTCACTTCCTCACAGAGCTCAGCTGCCTGAGCCAATTAACAGGCCTCTTGTAATACAAGCCCTGCTTAGACACCCTTGCCAGAAAGACTGAAATCTGGATTGTGCCCAGTGACCCTGCTTTGGAGTACTTATCGAGTTAGGAATCAGCTTAATGTTCAGTGGACTCAACCACAAAATACCCACCTGGCTTGGCCACAACTTGAAGAAAACTTACAATCCATATTGCCTTTGTCTCACCTCACACAATCAAGTGAGTTAATAACATGTATTTTAGACAAAGAGAAGTAAACCAACTCCTAAAAGTCTTCTTTATCAATTATAGTCTTGACTAAGCAAAGAAATATTTATTGTAATTTCAAAAGAACCTTTTTTTTCCAATGTACTGAAGTAACTCTTTGCTAACATAATTTCATTCAGAAAAGTATATTACAGCAGTTTTTGCTCACAAAATTCACAATAGTATCCCAGTTGGTGGAGTGATTCTGTGAGAGTTTAAGTACAATTAAAAACTGCAGCTGAGAAGAAGGGGACAGATACAATACAAGCAAACTAAATCAACTTAAAGAAGAAAACAAAACAAAACCTGCCAAAACCCAGGTCCATGTTGATTTCAATTTTTCAAATGTTATTACTGAGCTAGTAATTTAAATACTTATGCTCTTGCCTAATTTAATATTGAGTATTCTACCTGAAAAAGTGAAAGACAATTCAGATGACGTGAACTCACAACTTCATCTTAACATATCAAGGTACATCTTCAGATCTTTTGAAGCGCTTTTACATTGTTCCCCTCTTCTGCAGCATTTCCTGACTAAGTGTAGAATTCCCAAGGCACATTATAAAACCATACAGACTGAGACCGCTTTCCTCCTTCAGTTTTGGGAATACTCCAACTTTCAAAAAAGTTTTTCAAGTATATCTTTTTCTAAACCAAATCCCATATTTTTACACTATGCAAAAAGCTCAGTGAAATTACAGGGAAAACACATATTTTTGTTAATGAAAGCCAGAAAAAAAAGAACAGACCTAAGAAGGGTTTCTTGAGCATAGGCACAGCATTTATTAGTGCAATTAAGAGCTTGGCATATCGAGACACTAAAACCATAACAAAATGTTTACTCTACATGATCTGAAAGCTGCTGCCATGACTTCTCTCTAGAAGCGCAATGTGAAGTACTGTTATATGCTGAAGCCCTAATACGTAAGGAACCACTAATGTTTTACCTTCTTGCTGTTCAGATGAAGGTAATAGACACCAGTCTAAAAGATGCAAAGCACAAAGAAAAGAAAAGGCAGCATCTAGGAGCAAAGAAAGAGGGGACAAAGATGTTAGTGTGACAGACGGACACTAATGACTTCAGAAGGTGACCTTTCAAATGAGGTTTCTCCATTAATAATAATAAGTATCTGAAAATTACTTAAGGTGTTGTCAAAATTAACATGTTTAACGTTAACATAGGATTTGAGTAGTTCAAGTTGCACGTTGATCAGCTCTAGATATTATTACTTGGTCCCTAATTATTACCTGGTATCATTTCTTTGTGCTGGCATGAGGAAAATTAGTAAGTCTTCTCTTTCAACATGATAAAGAAAAACATGATTTCTGTTTCAAATAGGAAAAAAAATCCCTTATGCCTAAATTGTATCAAGTAGCACAAAACCTAGATTTGGATTAAGATACTTTATTAGTAGACACATCATAGAATCAGAGACATGATTTTCAACTATATTTAACACATTTTTTGCTCAGTATGACCTCAGTATCTCACCCTGAGATGATATAGCACTACTCCTGTGCTGAGGATATCATCATCCATGGCCATTAGATGAGGTAAACTAGAATCTATTGTTACTCCAGCTTTTTTTTTGTTGATATCCACACTGTATTCTTCCATGATGGCTTTCATGTCTGTCCACTTGCTTGTCCAGTCTTTGGTTAATTGCTCAATCTTAAAGAATAGAAAAGAAAACTATTTTACTTATTAAGCAGGCTGATCTTTCCCATGCAAAAATTTCTTAAGAACAACATTTTTTTTCTCAGTTACTGGATGCAAAATTCTTTCACCAGTAGCAATGCAGGTGTATTTATAATTGCAGTACATTTCTGTGGCAACAAAAAAATCAGGTAAAAACTGTACTACCACCTAGTGAAGCAGTTTTAATCTATTGAAAACTCATTCCCAGAATGTAAGAAAGATGTATGATCATGCTAACTAGTTATTTTGCCTGTCTTTATGCAAATCTTGACATTAAGATTTCCAAAACCTTTCCAGGTCACCAGTGATTAAATCTTAGTAATTGGGTGACTGTACAATAATTTTCTTTGAATAAACTGGGGGATTTTAATATTAGAAGAGCTCTGTATAGTTAATTACTGTGATATGTCAAGACAGCTTTCCAACAAGGAGTAAATTGAGCAGACTTAGTGATATGCAATGGACAGTATCATATTAAGGACATGAGACTTCCAAAGTGCATTAAGGATGGCAGTTGCCTGCATATTCAGAGCGAACAGGAAAGAATTAAGACAAAAACTTTTTCAGATTTCAGAACTATAGCAATGCTTTCCCCCCAGACCAGTGAAACAGGAGAGTTACAGCATCAAATAGTTCATACACACCTTCATTTCATTCTGAAGAACCAGCTCGGTCAGATTTCCATCCCTGTCATCACTCCAAGAAGGACTGGAATTCCTCTGTACAAACAACAGCCACCAAGATCTACATGTTAGTTACCCAACAACTACAACTGGCAGGCACGTTCTTTCACTCCAGGATTTCAAGGACATGAATTTAGCAGAAGCAAAGACAAAATGCACACGTTTGATGCTGTCTTCTAGCATCTAGCCTATACCTCTCTAGGTATGGCTTGCAAGTTCTTGTGAAAAACTGGTGAAAGTGCATTAATGGAGAGATACTTCTGTGTAAATAAATCGTGGACTGTAGTTCCAGTCTCTCCCAACAAAACATGCCCTCTCCCATGACATGGAAAATAAAGGTGCTATTATTATTATTATTCCAAAGGAGAAAACCAGAGTTTCAGCTATATTGTGAGGGCTTACAACTTCATTTGGGATCAAAATGTGCAGGAAAGGTGAAACCTCCAAAGTACTGTTGAGGTCTACTACTTCACTTTTTTGGGGAAGGAGGATTGTAACAAGTCTGGCAGGGAAATCATATCAACGCTTAATATTTTGTAATGTCTTGGTGCTTTCATATCCCTACAATTAAAATATTTCTATTTCATGATATTTTTGGACAACAACACCAGCTGACTTCATGAAAGGCAAGAAAATCCTTTCTAATCATTACACAAATGCTTATCCTTCAGGGTTATCAATATAATGATAGAAAAAAGTGAATTGACAGAAATACGGTTAGCCTTATAAACACTGTGAAATCACACAGAACAGTTTAATTTCTCTCCAGTTACAATAAACATGGTAAGGTAAGCAGATAAGACAAAGTAAGCGACTGTAGCTACCTAAAGCTTGATTAGAGCTCCAGCTGGGAAGTGTTCCTACGTACCAGTTCAAAGCTCATCAGCATAGTTTTCAATCTATCAATTTCTTCTCGTAGTTCTCTGATCAGTTTTACATTTGCATCCTGAAACATTGAGACACAGATGTTGGAAAAATCATTCTTTAAAAAATTCTAGCTAAAGAAATCAATGCAGAGCTGTTCCAAGACCTGGGAGGAGAGGAGAACAGGCACACTCAAGCAGTACTCCTTGCTCCATCCACCCTGCCAGGCCCCTGGAATGTACTGCCTAGGGACAGGTGCTTCCCATCTTTGATAGGGTTTTTTTCCCATAAACTCTGTTCCATCTCTTTTCTGAACACAGACATAACATAATATTTGTTCCCATTATAACAATAGCTGGATACATCACTACTTTTATGGATTTATCTTCAAAATAGGTCAGAAAAATGCTGTTATTTCTCTCGTGCAGGGGACAGAACCAGACTAGAGGAGACTAAGTGAGAATGTCACCAACCATGCTACTAAAAGCCCTTCCAGTTGATACACAAAGCATTTCCTGCTTGCTCGTGTGGAGGCATTTATCTCACTTTCAGTGTAAGCATCTCTGCACAGGCAGTTTCTGGAGACCAGGTTTTTGCAGACAGTTCAGGGAAACTCTTGAGTCAAAGAGTCAACTTTCTCTCAGCTGCCACTGACACTTTGGCTCAGGGTGGTTTGCAGTGAGGGGAAGAAGGTAACTAGCTGAAGGGGTGGAGTCAAAGGTCTAGCATGGGCTTTCTATAATATCCAGGGTCCTATTTAGCTCCCATTAACATGGGAAAAAGCAGTACAAATCTTATTGAGAGTGCAGATACAGCGAATAAACCTTAAATAATACACAGAACAAAACAGAACAAGAATGAAAAGCAGAACTCAAAGCCTCACCTCATTCACTCTGGGCTTGTTAATAATATTTTTGGCATTTGAAGCGTATCTCAAAGTACTCATGGTCTCGTTGTAGCTGGAGCTGGCAGGAGAGATAGCTACCAACAGAAAACAAATAGAAAAGAAATAGTATTTTAAAAAGTAACCAGTTTAACCCATCACTTTTGAAAAAGGTGGATTTTTTTAGTCTTGCTTCTTTAAAAAACAAACCCAAAAATATCCTTAGGGATATTTCATCAAGCCCATAGAAAATGTCTTCTCGAGATTGTATTTATAACTGAATAACATGCTTTAAATCAAAGCTATGACCTTGGAAAGTCTCTTACGCTTAAATTCGTGCACAATCAGCATGCCTTCTCATTTCCTTGAGTATCCTATGAAGTATTTATGAAAACCAAGGACAGATCCTAAGTGATATACCTTTCTTCTCACTGGAGTAGAGATGTATTTTAAGTGGGTAATGTAGTGCAAAATCCTAACAGGGAACAGAAACTATACTCACTGGCAATCATAATGGTCTTGGAGTTGCCCCCCAGACTGTCCTTCAGAAGCCAGGTGAGGATGGAGTCACGGTATGGGATGTAAGCCGGTCGCCTGGTCCCACTGATGCTGCTTGTGGAAGGACTGTCTGCATGACTGCTGTCCCCTTCACTTGTTATGGTGTTTATGCTCTGACAGCTGCTGAACATCTGTGAATTTTGTGCTGAAGGAGAAATATCACAGAGCTCAGGAGTTTTCTTTTTCTATTTAATTTTCTTAGACGTTATTACAGTTTATGAAGATGCCACACAGCTGTTCTGTTCAGCTTTTTGTTGTAAATACAGAGAAACATTGAGACACAACACATGGTGAGGGAGTCCTAGGCTTTTATCACTACCCTTCAATATAAAGAACTACTGTGCTTACCTAAAGTGGAGATGACAATTCCAAGTGTAACTAATGACTTGTTAATATTGGCACCTTCGGTAATACGATCTTTACAGTAACTGGGATCAGCTCTTTCGCTGTAGCACACAAGCATGTAAAAGACAGTGCAAACCAAACAAAAATGCTTAATTATTAACATACAATCAATATGAAAACATTATGTATTTTCCTGACATACAAGAAAACAGAAATTGCTAGTTTTGCAATTAAAACCCATATTCTTTGAATAATTTATATTGTGCTCTGGCTCAGAAAGTCCAAACAGCCATGAGCAAAGGTCATTGGCATGAACTACTGTTAAACACCCATCAAAACATAAATTAAAGCCTGAACTGGGCAACCCAATCATAGGGGTTCTGAATTAAAAAAACCCCAACATACATTTACAACTCTGCAAGTCTAGACTGGCTCTGTGCAAAAGTCTGTATATCCCCTCAGTATTACTTCCTTTGTTCAGATATATGTAGCAATTTACATTCTTGAGAGAGAAAAATGTCCTGTTCTCCAACTGTTCTATAACTCTTCTTTCTGTTCTCTGTCACATCCAGCATAACCCCGTGTTCCTCACTGAAATGCACAGCTAAGATCAGAGACTTACAGACTTTGGAACATGAACAACATAAGCAGTGAGATATGACTATTTAATCCTGCCCATGCTAGGCAGCCATGAGGAATGCATCCCTTTTTTTATCTCTCTTTTCAAACTCAGATTTGATAATTCCACCAAGACCTACGAGAGTATCCACCTAACAAGAATACAGGGTTGAATGGAATTACTTAAATGCTGCATCAAAAGGAGTGTGACCAGCAGGTCGAAGGAGGTGATCCTGCC
>JANHGB010024245.1:0-27543 GCA_026283785.1 Coracopsis vasa | reverse complement strand
GGTATGCACATCCTCTCACTAAACTCACTGGAGGAGCCATTGCAACCCAGCCAGGTCACACAGCAGAGCCCAAAGCTTCCACCAAATGGGTGAAGTCTCGAGCTGGTACCCAGATTGCTGCATCACAAGTGCTTGATTCTGACCAATAGCAACCCCTACAGAGAAATTAGTTAGTCCAAACAGACTTCAGCACCTTACACCTAAACGTAACTTCAGACCAAGCTTTTCCCTCTGCACGGTGCTTCACTGTGCCGGTTCAGCATAGTGTTAATATGTGATGTCTGAAAGCCCTATATTGTGCTGGAAGAAATATGTACCACCACATACCTTCAGCCCCCTCCCAGCAGCTGTACACATAGATCAGGCCACTGCTGTTAAGTAGATCCTGTTTAAGCACTAGACTCTTGTTGATCTAACAGATCTACTCCTAGTTACATAAATAGTTATGGTTACCCATTCCTCATGGCTTTTATTTATTTATTTTTAGTAAGAGTAACCTTGAGGTAGAACCGCACACAAACAACCCACCACCACCCCTGGCAAACAACAGAAGCCGTATCTAAATTTCCATGAAGGAAGGAAGGAGATCTGGTTCCATGCTTTCAGCACATCACTATCACATTTGCTCACGTATGCAAAACATTCGCTAGCATGCAAGGCCTGTTTGCTGCAAGACCCTGGGCACCGAGGTGACCAAAAGTCACCGAGTCAGCAGGAGGCTGCGTTACCAATTCCCATCGCTTGGAGGGCCTGAGATTTCTGAGCTACTGGAATGCAAATAAACAAAACCCATACTCTGGATTTGTGCCCCACACAAGTTCCTCAAGTTCCAAGAAGCCTTGTTTTTATTCATCTTCACATTTGGGATTTGTGCAATGTGGACCAGAATGTTTCAGCACTTCTTAAAAACAAGAAATAAAACCCAAACAAACCAGAACTAGTCTACCATAAAGTGACATTTCTAACTCTGCAACTCAATTGTAAGCCTCCAGATATTTGATCACTTGTATCTAATCCCTGTTCTTCAATATAGTTGACCACAACATAAATTTTGAAGTTGAGATGATGTTAAAGTAACTTTCTAACCCTTTGTGGTTTCAAAAAAATGCTTAAAAATGCAACCCAAGTGCACAGAAAATGGACCCAAAACTTAAGCTGAGAGCTTCTTAACTTGAGGGGAAATCTGGTACACTTCAGATTTGCAGATGGCACTATTAAACAAGTCAACTGCTAGAATTTTAGAAGTCCATCAGATGTCTTAGTGATTGTAACCTCACCACATAAAGCAGGGTATGAATTTGTAGAAAGGATCCTGATGGGTCACAGCTACTACCGCTTCCTCGGGTTTTCCAGCCAGCTAGTGAAGTATTTATCCTTTCTTCCAAGGAAAATGTCCTCACAGGATATGTACTTCATGGTACATGACTGTGTTTCAAACTCTGCAACCATTCTGGAGAGTGACAAGTTGCTGCTACCACACCTAAAGCACTTACAAGAACCTGCCAGCTCAAACAGTGGGAACTGATAGCAATTAGATGATACTTATCTGGCCCTTTGATGTGTATTTACACAAACAACGTTTTTCCTCCACGACTTGCGGTATAAAGGAGGAGCCGTGCTCCCCGACACCCTCCTACATCTCCGAAACAAGGCAGGATGACCAAGGCCACTTTCTCTGTGGAGTGGTTGTCCCAGAGCAGCCAGGCGCTCAAGAGCACCACCGCGGGCTCCCCGCACCGACCATCCTCCGTGGGTCACAGGCCCGCTTCCGCGTCCAGTCCCGGCTTGAGTGACCGGAGCAAGGGGCAGCCCGCCGGGCCGCGGACCGGGAGAGGCGGCAGGAGCCAGGAGCATTTGGCAGCACCCTCTGCTGCAGGTAACCGCTGCCTCGTGGATATCCTGGTGCTCCTGCAATGGGAGGAGAAGAACGGACAGGCCTGGTACCCCCCCCACACTCCGGGTCCCGCGATAAGGCGTGACTGGGCAGTTGCTGCCCGGAAGCGAAGGAGGCGGGTGGGCACCCGACGGGTTCCCAGGCCTGGCTGACCCTTTTCTCTCCCTTTCGCCTGTCCCCAGGAGCAGGCGGGCGGCCGTGTGGAGCAGAGCAGTCCCAGCCGGAGGGAAGTCCCGAGCGCTCGGGCTCCGAGGAGGCCAGCGGCAAGGGCGGCCGGCGGCTGCGCACTGCCTTCAGCGCCGAGCAGGTCAGCACCCTGGAGAGCTCCTTCCAGAGGCAGCAGTACCTTGGGGCTGCCGAGCGCCGCAAGCTGGCCGGCAGGATGCGGCTCTCGGAGGTGCAGGTGGGCAGGCGCCTTGGGCAATAGCATGGGCAACAGCATGAGTTGCCGTTGCTTAGGCAATAGAATGGGCAACGGCTTGGGTATTGGCCGTGACGTGAGCTGGGCGCCGCTGTAACCTCTTCTCCTTCCTTCCCCTTTCCCCCAGATCAAGACCTGGTTTCAGAACCGCCGGATGAAGCTCAAGCGGCAGTTGCAGGAACTGAGGACGGAGTCTTTCTGCAGCCTCCCTTACGGACCTCAGAGCAGCATTGTACCCTTGCCGCTCACGTACGTGGCGCAGCCACCTCCTCTGCTTCAGCAAGGGGCTGCCTCCGGAGGCCTCTCCTTGGCGGCACTCCCGGCACCCAGCCCGGAACTCAGCAGTGCCTGCAGAGCACAGCCTGTGGGCTTTTGGGCGGCACCCTGCTTTGTTGGGTATGGGGACCCCACAGCTTTCTTGCTGGGTGTCTGACCCTTTGATACAGACTATGACTAAGGAGAATTTGCACTACGGATACCTATCTGTAACTGCCCGGTGAAGTTATGGTGCAGCAACGTGTAAGATATTTTATAGAGACATACTGGACAATCTGAATCATGGACTTCAGGCCCCAGCATTTATAGGCAACTGTGTAAAATAGAAAAGAAGCGGGACAAACACTAATATAAATCTTTTAATAAACTTAAACATTTTCCAGTTTTGATGTGAATTCCTCCCACAAGGATGAAAGAGCTATTTATCCTGCCCTAAAAGATAACTGTTAAAGGAAGCACAGATTCCTTATTATCGAGATCTGTTCTGCCCCTCGGCAATTTAATGAGGGCGAGTGCTAAAAAGTGTGAATTTCCCCTTGTCCTCTAAAACAGGTAAACCCCTTCAGCTACTCCTTAGATGGTATTTTCTATGATGGATGTGCTTTTGACCAAATATGTGTATACACCTATTACTGATACTGGGCTTGATATAGTCCAGATGGAACCCTTTAAATTACATATGGAATGTGATTTTAAGATATAAAATTTTACCTACTAAATAAATATGTAAATATATCTTCCTGCTTTCATGTGCAGCCTCAGTAGATTAGTAGTGGCCTCTTGCCTAAACAGTGCTTGGAAAGGACCTATCCTTGAAATTTCATATCAACAAAATAGTCTCCTGGTATCCCACCTAATGCACGTAATAGGGTATGAGGCTGATGATCAAAAGAAATGTAACATTCCAAAGCTGGTTTTCACCAGGCAGCAGTAATGATGTTACCATTGTGCTATGCACTTTTTAAATTTGAATAAAGCTCTAGAAAACTTGAACAAAACAGCCTGATTTCAGAAGAAAGGGCTCTGAGAAAGGTTCCTTGACTGATGTAAGTTGCCATAAATCTTTCAAAGTCAACTGTCAACTAACATGAAAAGAGCAATAAAAATTTCCATCACTTTAGAGTTGATCTTGGGGGTTATTAGAGTATTTCCGGTACACTTGTAATCTGGGCTCATGTAATGAATGGTCTGAAGGTTCTCTGTCATCCTTCACCACCCCTATTTTCTTTTGTATGCAGGGGCCAATCTGCCACTTGCCTGGTGAAAAGCAAGATTATGTGCTGCCGAAAGCTGTGGCCTTTGATTTTCTGCGAAGCTGTCATATTTGGAAGTCTCCCTAATTATTTTGTAATCCATGCTGTATTTTTCTAGCCATTTGAGATATTAGCATTTGCTTGTGATTGCACAATTAATGTAGCTCTAATGCAAGAGTTTCAGAAAACTAATAAGGGCTCAGGTGCTATCAATCTTGGTGAAACCTCTTCAGGAAAATAATGCAGTTTGGGATTAAGGAAATTTGTTGACACTAGATAAAAATTCCCATTTAGTGGGGACTTATTTCTTAAAGTGAGGTATTGTTAAACGGCTATATTGATTACAAGAAAAAAAACAAACCTACAATTCTTTCTGACTCTTTCAAACGTCATTAGGGAACTGGAATGTTTCCATAAGGCTCTGCAATGGTAAATACTTTCTGTTCTTAAGCATCCAATTTTTAAATTGGAGGGGGAGAGGGGAAAGGGAGTGAGTCAAGACTCGATTTGACCATCCTGTATTCAAGGGAACAGCGGTTGAGATGATCCCCTCATCATCTTGTATGGCCACAGAGGAGAACCCCACCCTTCAACTGTTTTCATCACCCCGTACAAAAGGAATAGCAATGGCCCTTGCTGTTAAAAGCCAGAGCCTGCGGATTCGGGGGCTGGGGGTGGGGTGTGAACAGCAATCTCCGGGAGGACTGGTCGGGCCCGGGGTTGCCAGCAGCACTGCGGGAGCTCCCCGGCCCAAATGGGTTCGGGTGAAAGGTGTGGGGAGAAATATGGTTTGCACCGCAGCTGGGCCTGGGGGAAGCGAGAGAGAGATGAAAGGGCTCGGGAGGAGAGAGAGGGAACAAAGTGGTCCCACCCGCGGAGGGAAGCTGCTTCCGTAAGACAGGGCTTGTGAGGGGCTGCTGATACTAAGGGAGAGGCAGGCGCACACCTTATCGGTGGTTGTGAGTCCTGCTGGGGTGTCCGACCCGTTCTCCCCCGGGTATACCCTCCCGGGGCTGCTAACACCTAGCCGGCTCCGCTGCAGCATCATTGGGCTTTCCGCGGCCGCTGAGCCGGGCCGGGCTAACCCAGCGGGTGGGCAACGCAGAGCTAGCCTAGCTCCGCATCTGCCCGCATCCGAGCGCTGCTCCATTGAGCCCCAGCGGTGCTCGGAAGGGTGGAGGAAACTTCCTCCTCCTTCCAAAGGTTTACAGCAAGCGAGAGGCGACTGGGCCTGCTGGGACAACATGTAGTACATGTAGTCTTTGCCATGATTTAGGCCCGCGGGATTGTGGGAACCACGTCAGGACTAGCAGGGCTGCGGTGGCGAGCGGCACCAGCTACTGGGCGATCTCGGTGGTGGGGGCTTTGCTGACGGGGTGCTGGTACGCCGCTCCTCTCAGCCTTGCTGGGGGCGCAGGCCCGCGGGTGTCCTGTCTCCCGGCCTATGAGATGCAGAACGGCCGGCGAGGGGGAAACCGGGATCTGTTTGTAAAGGTGCTAATGATCACTTAACATAATGATTCCTTGGCAACTTGTTTGCTCAACAAGCACACGAAATATCTCGTCCGTGTTTTAGCAGCGCTAGCTTGAAAATATTGTTCAGTTTCCAGACAGTTACTCAAATTAACGAGGGAGGTGATTTTTCACTTGGCTGAGTCTCTAAAGGTAACAGCTTCCTCCGAATACGTACGTGCTAATTCCTCTTCTTCGTGCAAAAGCTGGCTTTCTCTAGAAGATAACTGCTACATTCCAGAGGTCTAGAAAACTGTATATGAAATGATTTCATTTTTGCTAAAGCGGTCCAGCTATGTTACTCAAAAGCGGCTTCAAGTTTTCCTTTAAATATGGGAGGAAAAAAAAAATCAGATATCCCTTCAAGTAGTATTCCCACTTGTTTGAATTTCTCACCCACTGTGTTTTACTGACGGCAGCAATAAAGTGGCAATGATAGCAGCACAGGAAACCTGCACGCTCGCAGGCCCTCTCTGGGAAGCCAAGCGACTCCGCTGGGGCACCGCACCCGCTGCTCACCCCTGCAGGTAGTTCCCGGGCTGCTCCACCAGCGCGGTCGAGAGCCCTTTTCCCTTCTAGCAGCACTCCTTTAATTTCGGGTATAATAACCACAATTAAATAACCACCAGTTGTTAAATAACCGCAGAATAACCACCAGTACCGGAATACTCTCCGACAAGACAAAGCGGTAACGGCACGTCAGCTACACATGGGGGGAGGAGGGCAAAGCCCAGTCCATTAGCTGGGGAGGAGCAGCATTATGCTTATGCGGTGAAACTGCCGGAGCTCCCGGCCTGGCGGCTCTCGAGGAAGGGACTGTATAACCTGGAAGCTGGGCTCCCCGGGGAGGAAAAGGGGTGGGAAGGGAAAATTGCCGAAGCACTAACTTCAAAGCCTTGCACCCCGCAGTGAGTGAGCGAGGGGGGAGTAGAGCTGCTGCCTTAGCATCACGGTAACGGCGGGGAGCCGGCAGGGCCCGCGCCTATCCCAGCTTGACAAGAGCAACCGACGGGGGGTGGAGAAGGGTGTCGGGGTGTCCCCCCCTGCAGCTCCCAGACTCGCTGGAGCCACTCCGGGGACCTCTTTACAAACCAGGTGAAGTTATTCGGCGTTGTGTGCTAATCGGGAGAGATCTTGCACTGGCAGGCCATTACATCTAATTGCTGCCCATTACCTCTTTCTTTGATACGCAATTAGATGACAATTAACTTGATAAATCCCAAGGAAGGGGGGAAAGGAAGAAAAAAGGAGACATCTCTTGGTCTCGACATGTTCCTTTTGTAGACTTTATTACTTTTCCTTTATAGCTCTCTCTTAAAATCCTAGGCCTCGATTTAGTGGTAACTCCTAATAGTATGTAGTAAGGAGCTAATCCCGGCATCTCTTTTGGTATTGAGGCAGTTTAAGTGCTTTAATTCTTATTTTAGTGCTTAGTTATTCTGCCTGGGCAATTCTGAACAACTGTGAAGGTGTCACAAGTCCTCGGGCAATTTGGCGATGGCGTGCATGGGAATTCAAGTGCTGTTTTGTTTCGAGCTAACTTGTACTTAACTTATCTGAGCGCTTTGTGCATTAGTTGCGCAGAAAAATGAATGAGATTTCCCCGGTAAACTTTTTAATGCAAAGCACTTGTTTGCTCCCACCGTTGCTGAATGGGAATAGCTGGGCTTGCAGAGTGTGAGCAGGGAGGGAAGAGGGTGCAGCACTGCTGGGTGAGTCAGTGGCATTTGTTATTTATGGGCTGTCAGCCCGCGTTGTTCCCGCGGGCGAAGGAGCGCCTGGGTGATGACACTGTTAGTGCTCACGGGTACTTCAAACAGAGCAGCGGCTATTCCGAAACAATCGATCTCGTTGATGCCTAATTGACTATCTAATAGCACCTATCAGGACATCAAAGGAGGCGCTGAATAACCTAGTTAGCATTTCCAAAGGGGAGCAGCGGAGGGTACAAACAAATCACCGATTGTCCCACAGGCCGCGGCCGGCGGCTCCGGGGCCCCAGACCGGGCCATGCCACTGCCTATGGCCTGGGTTTCCTAAGGCCCCGGCAGGAGCAGGGCACAACGTCTTACCTGTGTTAACTTCCTCCCTTTTAGTAAATCAGCTTACTTACCTCCAAAGGGCTGCAGCGCTGCCCCAGATTCCCTCCTTCTGCCTATTTGTGCAGCTAAACAGGGGGTTTGGGGGGGTTTCCTCCGGAGGGGTGGGGTGGCATTGTAGTTGTGCTTACTACATCTTCTATCTCCAGCTTTGTCAAGTAGACTCTGAAATAACTGGGGTTTGTTGTTGTTGGTTTATTTTCAGAAAAAGACAAACGAGATCTGCCTATGATGGAGCCAAAAACCTTGGCAGCCCAACGGGTCCCTGGTCTGGTGATGGTGATTTGGTACATCAGCTCTTCATCTATGATAAATGCTATGATAGTTTGCTCAGTACATTTTTTTTTTCTTATGGACTATTTTCAGACGTGGCTTCTACAAGGAAAGTTGGAATTTGAAGATCTACCTGATTATGCCTGAATTTTAATTTTTTTTTTTTTTTGAGAAGGATAACACTTACATTTTCCTGTTTGTGGCTGTTTTTAATTATGCTGTCACACAACTAGGTGTGAGGGTATGTTGAAGGACTTGGCACACCAACAGCATTCTTGCGGGGTACGAGCACTTCAGCTTCTAATAAAGGGTGAGCTTCTAATAACTGGTGTAGGAAACACTGCACCCTAGATAGCGGGGTGAGCCTTATCCCCAGCAACAAACCCATGCGTGTAGAACTGCTATAGTCCTGCCTGCTCTTACGGGCTTATATTTTGTGTGTGTGCATAAAGCCCCAAAGAAATATTCCAATTGTGCACCAGGGAGATAAATCCATCATTTGCCCCTAGAGGTCTTGTAGAGTTCACATAGAAAGAGCACTTTGTTCTAATGGTCTTAGATGTAATTCTCACATCCTAGCATTAATCACTGCAACTAAATTTCAGGGTATTATACTGAGTTACAAATGCACATAATTTATTAGTAAATTTCTTGAAGCAAGCATATTTCTTCTGGTTGTAAATCCTATATGCAAATGCAGAACAATAAGTATTTTGATCTATGATTTGGAGAAACAGGGCCATTATATTCTTAATGCAAATTGTGTAAGAAAAATACATGCATATTCTGAGATAATACAGTATCCCCAGGTTCCGGGTATACAGAATTCTACATTCTTCCCTAAAAACCTGTATACCATGCCAAAAAAAAAAAAAAAAAAAAAATCTATCGATTGTTACAAAAGCTTCAAGTAATACAAAATAATTGAGTGGAAGTAAATTTTGTCTCCTATAAGCACTATATTTCTGTGAGGTTTTAACTGCAGTTGCAGAGCGTTTCTCTACTCAGGGTCATCAAAGTTTTCAAGTTTCTCAAGCTGCCACTTCTTTCTGATGGGAGTTACAACAGCCACATAACACCTCCCATCCCTTCCCCATCTGTTCCAGGGTTTTGTGGTCCACAGATGCACATCCACAGATTTCATCCGGGGATGAGGGGTATTCTGAGGGTTAGGTATAAACATCTTATTCAAAAAGCAATTAATATTGGATTCTAATTAAAAAAGACAGTGGAACAGGTCAGCTGCTTCCCTGCATCCTTTGTCTAATGAGAAGGGAAATGGTAGCTGCTATGCAGCTTTTCAGGAGTACTGACAGTTTCCTTTTCTCAGACAGATAATGTATAAATGCTAATGTGCATATTGGTCTCTTAGGCACAGCATTGAATGGTCATCTCAAGCCTAGTTTAATCTTGGCAGTAGGTTTTAGGTGGCTCTCCCTAGATGGTCCCCTGGTGTCACTGTGTATCTGGGTCGGGCGACTGCAGGGCACAGGGGACTCAGGACTGCCTGGCTCGGCATAGGTTTCGTCTGCTGTAGTACTGACGGAGGGGCATCCTGCTTGCTAGATAGGTGTGTGCTCAGTTTAAGAGTTTCTGCATCACGGTGGTGGTCATGTACTACCTCCAAATTTAGTTTTAGAAGGGAACTAGGCTCTTCAGGTAGTATACGATGCATTGCAAGGGACAACTCACTGTACATAGGTTTATATGTGGTGGAGTCTGAGTTTCTCTGCTTGGATTTGTCCTCACATGGCGTTATTCAAGAAATTGCTGCTCTGAAATAAGATGGAGACGGTGAGTACAGTGGTGCATTTGCTCCAGAACAAGAGGTACCATACACAGGTGGAATAGTTTAGGAATAGTTATTACATTCAGAAGCTATTAAAATGAATATCCAAGCACACAGCTCTCTTGGGGAGTAGTGAGTGACCTATCCCTGATTGACTGAATTGCATCTAGGAAACGCTGCCATTATGGTGGTTTTGCCTGTGCCAGTGCCACTCACAGGTACATGTTTCAAGCCAGGGAGGGAACCTGGTGTCTAGCTCTGTGTCCAGCTACTTGGGAATTTGTACTGACTTGTGCCTATCAGACAAAATTACAGCCTTGTGCTAGCACCAAGTGAAGCTCCTTTACTGGCCGTGCCCAGCACCCCAAAGAGCAGTACTGAGGCAAGCACAGCCTGCCGCATCCCTGCCCTTAGGGGCTGTTATCACAAGCAAAGCTCCAGGAAGAATCCAGCTGCTGGGCTCCGTGGGCTTAGTAAGGCGTTTGCATTGCTCTTAGTACCTGGGCTTTATTGCTGCCTGGGGCCAGAGCTGGGATAAACAGCGGGGTCTCCGAGGGTGGGAGGGGTCGTCAATAACGCACTGACCATTCCCGCAGCCCTGGAGTTACAGGAACACTTGAAACAATGAAAATGGATACCACGAATACAGTTTTCTCCCCTGATCTATTAAAGATCCGGGCAGTTTTGAGGGGAGTTGGATTGGTTAACGTGGTTGACTTTGTTTATTACAAACATAAAACTCGTATCTACTTTTAAGTCTGAGAATTTAGGTTATTGCTGTGTTCTTAGAATGAAACAAGCTCTTGTCCTGTTAGGCCCAGCTGCATGATGCCCACTCCTTTTAGTTGTGCATCCCAGCGGGAACCCTTGGGAGTTCAGTGGGTTGTGGTCTGTGTGGACTTTTTCAATGGAGGGGCTAAAGTCTGGTAGAAGTCGGACACAAGGAGGGCCCGGCGACAGGCTGAGAGGCCGGGATGCCCCTTTCCCCATCCGGCCTTTCCCCGACTTTCCCCCGGCTTTGCCGGTGGGGTGGGTGAGGGAGGGTGTGTCCTGGTGTCCTCCCTGTATTACCAGGGGATCGTCCTTCTCGGGAAGCGACGTGTGGATTTGGATAGTTTGAAGCTGATGAAGTGCGAGCTTCAGTGCTCACTTAGGCTTTGATCGCCAAGTTCTTCGGGAGATCGGTTGCGTTTTCTGGCTAGACAGACGGCGCCAAGTTCAAGCTGAGAAGGCCCGCGGCTCTGCTAACCCCCCTAACCCTGCCGCGGTCCCCGGGAATGAGGGCTGAGCCTGAGGGATAGGGACTTCCTGATAGCGGCCCCCCACCGCTTTTCCCAGGGACGTCGGTCTCTGCAGCTCCCCCGAGGTGCAATGCCCTGGTCTGGCAGGCCCTGCCAGCGTTACCTTACCCCTCACCCTTACCCCTGCCCTGGCCTCGCCCCGTGCTCCGGCGGAGCGGGCTATTCCGGCCCGTCTCGGGCCTGGTTTTGGATACCTGCGTAATACGGGACCCCATGGCTGAAAAGGAAGTAGGTAAAACGGAGCTGTTATCGGCAACGTCGGCATCTTTAAACGTCGTTTGCGGGGCTGGGCTTGCCCGTGCCGATCCCTCCGGGGGAGAGGGGCAGGTTTGCACTTCAAGGGGGTCTCCCCGGCCCCGCAGACACGCTGGAGCCAGGGGCTGTAGACATTTGCCAGACGTGTGAACTTTCCTCCATGCTGGCAGCTGTTATCTCTGCTCTATTCCCACTTTGATGTGGGTTCACACTTGCAAACGAGCCCGCCCGGGAGCGGAGCGTACATATAAGGGCGGGCCGAGCTCGTAGATCTCCTAGTCCCTCTCACCATGAGCCAGGCCCAATTCCCTTCTGCTGAGACCAAGCCCCAAGGGGTCAGACCTCACATCTGCTGCGCACCTTCTCCACGTCCCCCCACTTCCCTCGGAAGTACCCCGCTCCTGGTCAGAGCCGAGCCCCGACGGGGCGGGCCGCGGCCGAGCCAGCCGGAGGACAGCAAGCCCTGCGCAGCCGAGCCCGGCCGAGACAGTCCGCGGGAGCCTACCGACGCGTGCCCGTCGGAACCAGGTGGGTGAGAACGGACAGGGAGGAAGAAGAGGAGAGTGGCGGGGGGGGGCACACGGGACCCTGGCTGCAGTCGGTGCAACGGCTTGTCAGATGAGGGGAGGCGGAAGCACTGTCCCCAGCCGGGGAAAAGGCCTCACCGCCGCCCCTTTCTTCCTCGTTTGCAGCCTCCGACAGCGGCTGGCTGAGCGCCGACGAGTCCTCGGGCTACGAGAGTGAGAGCGCGGGAGGGGAGCGCGCCGCTGCGGCGGCTGAGGGGGAGAGCCGTGGGCGGCAGCGGCGGGCGCGGACCGCCTTCACCTCGGACCAGGTCTTCCGATTGGAGAAGACCTTCCAGCGGCAGAAGTACCTGGGGGCCTCGGAGCGGAGGAAGCTAGCGGCTGCCTTGCAGCTCTCGGAGATCCAGGTGGGTTCCAGGGGAAGCGGATTCCGATTTCCGAGCTCGGCAGTCTTGCTTTGGCCTTCCTTGCGCTGAAGAGACGTAGCTGTCTTCAGCTGGATTTATCAGGGCCTGTGGGTCGGGTACTAACGAGTTAACAGTCTGGAACTTGGGGATACTTTCTAAAGGGAAGGTGTCGAGGTTCCTTTATTTCTTAGTAAGGTAAACTGCTTGTCCTCGATGTGCAGCGATCTGTGCAGACCTTGCCAACCCTGTATATGGTCTTAAAAGACTCAAAGTGATTAAACTTTCTGAACACGGTTACTCTTCCCTTCTACACCCCCAAGATCCTCTGCCTTCGGTCAACTAGGGCGAAAATCCACCTCTGTCAGTTGAAGTAGAAAAAAATGGCAGAAGCAGCTGAGCTACGATTGTTCATAGTGTGCATGCTATTTTTAAGCAAAGTCCCTGATTTGTCTCCTTCACCCCCATCCTGCTCTTTTAATTGTTCAGATCAAGACCTGGTTTCAGAACAGGAGGATGAAACTGAAGAGGCAGATACAGGACAACCAGCACAGCCTCGTGGCTCCTGCTCCACTCTACAGCTTCCCCCCGGGCACCTCCCCGGCTCTGTTCCAGGATGGGTTCTGCTACCCCTTTGCTGCACAACACCAGAGACTCTTGCCTTTTGCCCCGGTGCCTGCTGTGCAGTTTGGCTTCTCCTTTCCCAGATATGATGCATCACAAAGTACCTACCACTTCATGACAAATGAGCTGCCCTACTACTATCGACACTTTCTCCCTCATCCTTCCTTCCACTCAGTTATTCAGAACAAAATGGACAAGCAATGTCACCCTGTATATGCATTATAGTGAAAATGAAAAGGGGCAGGCAAAGGAGAAAAGTGTTGTATGCTGTGATGTATAGTGTGCTCAGAACCTCATGTCTGATTTGGAAGAGTATGTTTATTATTTTAAGTTAAATGTGAAAACAAATAATTTTATATTTGTACTAAATGATATTAAAATTTATTGGATGTGATGCCACTCTTAGTATTTTTTTATTTGACAGGATATTAATTTTTTTAGTATTGGTACTCCAGGAAACTGGAGGCTGAAAAGCAATAGCAGAAATTGCTTTTGCAAAATTTCCCATGGCAAAGGGCAAAGTTATTAAGTTTAGTCTGGATGGACATGTTGAAAGAATGGTTTTCATTGCATATATAATCTGAACAGTTATATGTGCCAACTCTATATAGGCTGCACTTGTACAGTGTAAATGACCATGGTCACCTGAACTTCAGGTTTGGGTAGTGGAGAAGGATTTATATGTTTTAATACATCTTACCTGACTTTCCTATACCCAGGACACTGGGGTATGTCTGTTGTTGAGTGTGTTTGGGAACCTGGACCTTAATAGTTGCATCACAGTGTGCTTTTGGCTGAGTGCATCCTCCAGAAGGAAGGATAAACTGCTGGTGAGTTTCTTTTCTGGATATTAATCAATGCATTGCTTTGTACTAAGGCTCAATTGTATTGGTTCATAGCCATATTGTTTAATGGGATTTTTCACCGCTAAATGCCCATGATAACTGCTGATAACTGCATTTTTAAAAATTATTTTATTTTTAGTAAATTAAGCCCTTTGGAAGAAACATTTAAAGTGACTTGCTCAAATTTGTGTTTTAACAATCCTGAAGTCTGTTAGATTTTAGTTCTTCCTGGGATCTGTTTTTGCTCCTCTCCTGGAAGAGCTTGCTTAGCACTTATTTCTTTTAATCTATTACACTTTAATGAAGTTTCTTTAATTCACCTCAGAGGTCTCCTAAATGCATTAGAAACCAAGTTGATTGCTACACTGCAGTCTAAATATTCATTCTTCACCCTCCAATCTAGTGAGCCATTAGGAGCTTCGATTTAACAGCCTATGGGCTTCTCACTTGTGAAAGGACAGCTTGAAAGGAGTAAGGAGAATTTTCTCTTAACGATGCTGTTCCAAACCAGGTATCCTCTTAACTTCAAGAGGATCCAGGTTGACATGTTGGAAGAAAACTTGCTGATCGCTGGGGGAAGTGAAGTGCCTCTTCCCTGTATCATACAGTCTGTTCAAAAGGCTGAGAAATGAACGTGTTGTCCCTTCAGCAGTCCAGCTGCATCTTGGAGTGGTGCTGTCTTAGTGTGACACTGAGGGGCTGTGTGGTGGGGAAAATACCTTCAGGTGTCTCTTACCCTCCCCCGGGTAGGAAAAGTCAGAGTGCTTGAGAGTGGGTTGAGAGAAAACCTTGCTGTGGCATATTCAAGGATTTCCTTTTCATCAGAGGTTATAGTCACACAGATGAGACACAGGAGGCAGGAATTTAGATGAAACTTGTTCATGTCCCCTTGTGCATCTCAATATCCCTGCTGTCTACCAAAGACTATTTCAGTTTTGCCCTCTTTAGCTCCACAACACAACAGTTAACTGGACGGGAGAGAGCGGAAGAAAGAAAGGCACAAGGCTGTTGTAGGCCCTGTTTATCAACTTTAGGCCCTGTTTATCAACTTTTTTTTGTTGTAATGTGTGGGTTGTCTTTTTTTTTTTTTTCTGACAATTGCAAAGTAGTCTAACCATCACCTGATAAACAGATTAGGATGGTCGGATGCAAAGAAGATGTAATCACACCTGCTGCAGTTGTTTTATACTGATGCAAGATCTCTTGTTTCTCATTATTCCCTAAAGGCTTAACTTTGCTATTTTCCATAAAGCTTGCTTAGAGAATTTTAGGAACAGGCCTAACGGAATGCTGCAGTTTAAAACTAGTGAGGCTGTCAAGTTACAGCTGAAACTTTAGAAGTGAAAAACAAAACAATCTCATTTTGAATGTTTCAAGAAACCTGAACTTGTGAACAACTCCAATGTTTTCATCAGCAGATTTAAATTATACATATGTTTGACACTGGCATCAAAACACGTTCTCGCCAATTAATTCCTTAGCCTCACTTCTCTTTAAATGCATAAATGGACAAACATGGGAGACCACTTTAGTTTTTTTGCAGAATATACAGATAAAAGAGAACACTGGAACAAAATTTGTTCAGTTTTGTTCATAGGGCTACCACATTTGGTAGCATTTTAATTTCAATTTATTTGCTATAGTTTACAAATCTTTCTCTAAAACCTCATACGAGTTAAAGGGCCAAAGTTTTTAACACTTGCCTATTACATGATTAGTATGTAAACTGAAGTGTAAACAGTACACCATTTTTTTCTGTGGGGCTCCCCACATGATTATAGGTTGTTTTCTGAAAACAGCCTTTTGGATAGGAAAATTTATATATAAGTCTCAATGCAACACAGTGAAGACTGTAGGAATAAAAGGAACTTTCAAGTCCTCTGCTTCTCTAGTACAGGCAAATCCTTTTCTCCTTTAACATAAACCCCAACATTTGATTAAAGCATTAAATTGAATCAACAATCTATTTAATATAATGAAATAAGTTAAATAATTATTCTTAGATATATTTGGCAGTTCTGATTTAGACTACAGATAATCTTTGGCATTTTTAACAGGAAGGAAGGTATGGCTGGAACCTCAGTCTTTTATGGTCATCAGTTAGAGTCATTGCTGGAATTGCAGAGGAATAACAAGATAATCCTGGCCTGGAAGGCAATAGTAACACTGGACTTGGCAAAACCGGGTGAAGAGACTGAGCTGGAACAGAAGGTAACAACACGGCAGGGTTTGGCATAGCTGGGTGAAGGGAAACTGGAGAGGTAGAAGAGATGTTGACATCCGTCCCATGAGAACAGTTGGATGTAGCAATATCTGGGTAACAACAATATGGCAAAAAAAAGCCTGAGAAAAGAGCTTCCACTCTGGCATCTTGAGTCTGACGTTTAAACTTCATACGACGATTCTGGAACCAGGTTTTTATCTAAGGTGAAAAAGTTAAAATTGAAAACCAAACCATTTGTCCCTTTTCCATATAGTAATACATCCTGAAATCAGAGTATCAGAGTGATGGAATATATTAACAGTTATAACATTCAGGGCTAATAACATTGATCTATATTCAGTGTAGAGCAATTGTCTCGGCATGAGAAGGAATCAAGCTGTGACAACTCTGTGACACATGGCAAGCCAATTACTCAATTGGACCAGGACTGTAACTCAAGGCTGGCACAGTGTTTTTTTTACCTCTGATGAGGTTTTATTTTTTAAGTTTTTACTTAGAAGTGTACTTTAAGTATTCATTGTTCATTTGTGTATTGTCTCAGATTTAACACAAAACATGCACACAGTGGAGACAGAGCTGAAGCAGGGGTGTAAGCTCGATCGAGCTGGTTCTCTGCCAGAGGGGTAGGGTTACAGCTTTTTTTTGGTAGGCCAGTGGCCTGGCCTACCGCACCTAAGGGAGCTGTCACTGTCGCCGTCCCCTCGAGGTTAATGCGGTGCCCACCAAGGCAAGCAGGGGCCGAGGTGCCTTTCCTCTCCCGCAGCTTTCAGAAGGGGTGCTGGGCCCGTATGCCCGCGGGCGGAGGCAGAGGGTAGCTCACCTGGCTCTGGGAGAGGTTCAGCACGGCCGCCAGCCGCCGCTTCTCGCTGGCTCCGATGTAGCGCTGCTCGCGGAAGCTCCGCTCCAGCTCCTGCAGCTGCGCGGCCGAGAACTTGGTGCGGGGCCTTGCGATCCCGGCTCCGGTGTCCGCTTCTCGCGTGGGGCTGCTGCGGTCCGCGGCTTTCCGGTCCCGGCTCGCGGCTGCGGGGACAGGATCGGGCGTCAGGGCGAGGGGAGTGGTGGTGGTGGGGAGGGGATGACGTAGGCAGCGGCCGCACGTGCGGCTGCTGTCCTCCGACGGCATCACACGCGGCGATCGTTAGCCCAACGGCCGCCACCAACGGTCCCGCAGAGCGACTCACCGCGGTTGGCCGCGTTCTCTTGGCCGCCGATGTCCCCGGTCGGGGAGCAGGGAGCTGCGGCTGTGGGCCGGGCTCCGTCGCGGCTGCTCTGGGCCAGCCACTCCACCGAGAAAGGCCCGTTCTCCATCTCCCCCGCTGCTGCCGGTCCCCGCTCACTGAGGTCGCCCAGGCTCTGAGGGGCAAACATTTAAACCACCTTCCGCAACGTGTTTTTTGAAAAGGCCGCAAAGCATCAAATGAGACAGAGGACAAAGGACCTCATTGAGAAGTGCTTTAATCTCTCCTTTCAGGTGATTGTTACATCCGCCTAATCTCAGAACGCAGCAGTTAGCAGAACTCAAGGCTACCTGACCTGGCGCCAAATTCAGCTGAGTAGTCTCTTGACCACGTAGCTGCTGGTAATTGCATCATAGCCAGTGCTTTTTATGCTGCCCAAGGTGGCCTCGACTCTCCAACCACGCAGTGATTTTCTATCTTTATCTCCCGGTATGAAGGACAAGGATTCAGACGGTACTGGTAACAAAGGAGGATATAGGGAGGCCTCTTTTGTGAGACTTAAACCCAAAGTTGGAGCCCCTTTTGCCTGTTTGATGCAAAGTTTGGAGTAATCCTGTTGCCTTTCTACCGGCAAAGGAGTGACTCAAGGTAAGAACAGGTAGTTCTCGAGCTTGCAAACAGGTAAAATTGTGGAAAAAACACTGATTCTAGTATTTTCCCAATATGCCTATGAGTAACACACCACTCTTTACAAAGTCAAGGTGTGTTGATGTTGTTTGAATTAGTAATTAGTTGGAAATGCAAAGTTAAATATTTTTTCACTGCTGTCCATGAGGCCGAGTGCTGCAATTAGGACTTTCTATCTTCTTTCGCAGCAGGAGGTACTGCTGTTGAATTCAGGTTATGCAGTATCAGAGACTTAACGAAGTATTCCAGGAGAGAAGGTTTGAAACCAGATCACAGTAGCGTTAGCCTGGCAATTTGTTAGATCATTCGTAGAAAGTAGGGTGGGAAGTTTTGACTAAAAGGTCTACTAAAAGGTAGTAGAATAAGTTAATTTTGATTAATTTATTTAAGAATGAGATTAAGTAATATGCACTTATATTTCAGGCTATTGGTCAGAATCAGAAACACTAAGAAAATTACTGTTCAAGTCTTAAAACACTATCTCCTTTCTCTACACCCCAAGAAAGAAATGTGTGCATTTCAAAGTAAACAGTTCTGATGTTCTTATAAAGTAGATCAAAGAAGAGGAGTGTAAACTCTGTTTAGAGGCAGTCTGTTCGAGGATGATTCAGATAAGGGTGAGAAAAGAACCACTTTTACGGCCTGAAGTGGGCCTGGGATGGCACAGTCCTTATCCTCCGCAAACACAGGCTAACACATTTACAGGTTGTTTCGGTAAACAGCCACTACTGCCTGAGTTTATACAGTCGCAGATAATGAACTAGCTTTCACGAAGAGCTGAACGTGTTTGAGACAACATGTTAATTCTTAGACTTCAAAGACCTTCACGTCACCTTTTATGAATGGTGCTGTATTCGTAGTGAGATGGCAAAAGTCAGATAATGCTATCCTTTCAGCTCTTTTTCTTGTAGGGTTTTCTACATTTTTTCAGGCAGAAATATTATTTTTTTCTATAAATATAATGGGATTTGCATGTTTTTTTGTTAAATGTGCCAAAGCATGATATAAGAAAGACGTTTTTAGACACTGACTTTGAATATTCTTCATACATACATCTGCAGTTGTAAAACTTTTTGTTCTCCTTGTAATAATGAGAAAAAAAATTGTTTTAGCAGCATGAAACTTCTAGGAGTTGACTACATAGGCTTCGAAGAAATGACTGTGCATAGCTGGCATTTACGTTTTATTGAAAACCTTAAGTGAATAGACTAAAAGGGTTGACAGTGGCATTGTCTTTTGGTGCTTCTAATTCCACGATCAGCAATCTACAGCTTTTAAAAACAATTAAGATGCAAGTTAGAAGTTACAGCTTTTTTTTTTTTTTTTTTTAAATGGAAATAAACCCACAAACACCCCTACCCCCAAAAAATCCCAAACCAAACCCCATAAAGAAGCCTGCAGGGATTTTTTTCTGCATTTATCAGATGAAATCGATCTTAAAGGTCTTGAACCCTGTCCTGTAACATTTGGGAAAAACTACTGTGAAATAATTCAGTATTCAGGACAATTTGTCTGAAATGGACCATTACATATATTTTTAGTTAGCTTGGTTTCTGGTCCTTCATACCAGAAAATTAGTCCCAGAAAGAACAAAGTTTGTTCTGGAAAAACGATAAAGTTGTAGACAATTTCTGATGTGAATTGTTATAATATATTCAGTGTTACAGGTAACATCTAATCAGAAGGATGAGTAAGACATCTTTCCTTTGTTATGTTACTGTTTCTAGGTTTTCATTTGTTGTTTGCTCATCTATTAAAATGAGCACCATATATTTAAGCAACAAAAGGATTGCCAGTTGTCAGTTTTAAAATTTCTATTTTGGTGATAATGCAGCTTGTGGAATTGCGTGTTTGGCTTTAAATCCTTCAATCATTTATCATGCTATTATCTAACTAGATTGGAATAATCCATTTTATAGCTTTTAGGAGAAAAATCTTAATTTCAAAAGACACAGGAAGCTAATACAAAGTGTTTGCAGTAGCGTAGTCTTTCAGGCTCATGCTATGGTTAGCCTGGTGAGGCTTCCTTTTTTTTTTTTTTTTTTTCTTCTTTTCGTGGAACTGAATCACCTGAGGAATTCTTTCTAGAATTTCTCTTTACATCCTCTGAAATAGTTTGCCTTTGAAATTGTACCTTGGAGGCTAGGAGTAGGGATTTCCACGTTACCCACCTCTTTTGAAAATCAAGTTTCTTTTTAAAGGGTGGTGCTGGTGGGGAATCTCCTTTGCTGTATCTGCTGGTGATAAAAACTTGCATAGATTTGAGTCAGAATTGCTCTGAGCATTTTTTCTGCTGAGGATATTTTTGCATTAACACAATACTTTAAAACCAATGCTAGTAGTTTTGATCAATAATTCTAAACAACACAGACATACCATTAAGGACTTTTGCTGCTTCTTGGGTGAAATTAAATGTATTGACAACATTTTTGTGTTGGTGCAACTGTTAGCAGAAAACCATGTGCAGACAGAATATTAAAGTAGCTCTGGTGGCTGCCTACGTTTTAAGTACTGGTCCGTTTATTGTAAGGAGAAGTAGATGACATAATGACTAAACTTTCTTGTGCTGGTGTGCGACTGCATTATAAAAGATGTGTAGTGTTCTACTATGTTAGAAACTCAATATGTGTTTTGTTTTTAAAGGCTTTTAATACTATTTATCATTGTTTTTTCTGCAAGATCTTTCTGTTTCCTTCAGTTGATATTTAAATTTTGGTGATTTGGGTGTTTTGTGTGTGCCTGCTTGGGGTTGTGGGTTGGTTTTTGCTTTTGTTTTTTCTTTTTTTCTTTGTGGGAGTGAGTTGTCCTAATTCACAACAACAAACTTTATTTTTGCCAGACAGACAACTCGACCCTGTAACGTTAGAACAAAATTAAAGAGGGGCTCTCAAAACTAAAGAGGGAGTGTCAATGGGTATGAAGGTGCTAAACACAAGAAAACATATGCTTAAAGTGTATAATATTTTTAAATGCTAATGTTCATGCATTGAGTGTTATTATGATGATTTACCTAAGATACAGAACATGGCTTGAGGCAAAGCCCCATTCAAAAGGCTTTGATGGAGTGATTGTAATGCCATAAGCGGCCATCACATGAGAGCAATTACAATTTAAAGGGTAATTGTCGCGTGTTTCTAGTTAGCAATTAACAACCTGCAGGTCCTGTGATGAAACATCCCAATTTCCACTGATTATTAGCACTTTCTATGAGCACATGGACTACAAAAACATATATGACCAAAATTTTGAATGTAAATAGTAAGCTAGAGAAATGTAGTGGACATGTACATGACTCACATTTTACTGCTGTGATTTAATGATAACATTTCTTGGCTGAGATCTCAGTGAAAATGCTTGGTATCACATACAGCTATGTTTTATTTTGTCCAAGTCTCTTGTTGAAATAACTTTATGGAGTGTCTCTTAGTAATTTATATGTTTTTAGTCATTGCATCAGTTGTGAAGATAGTCAAATCAACACCATGAAAATAATTATTGCTTTGCAGGAAATTATGGAAAATATTAATGCATAGAAGCTGTACTAGGATTTGTTAGTTTGCTAGCAATGAAAAACACTGGAGACAGATTAATTCAATCATTTGAACAAATATTAAGGGCATTAATCATGTGTTATGTATCATGTTAATTTCCACCTCATACAAAGGACACACCTAGTTAAACAAAATGGGTTGACTAGAAGTAACAGCTCTCTGTTGTTGAATGGAGTTGTTTCACTGCTCCTCCCTGTTTTCAGGCATGCTTTTCCACACATGAACTGACTTTAGCTAGCCCTCTGATCTATCAGGAAGTCCATTTTAGGTTTCTAAGCCAGCAGGAAAAAGGAAAAAAAAGAAAAGCACATGGCTTTTAGCAGCTAGAAGCATTAAACCCACTTACTGAAGAGCTGGATAAACTCTGTAGCTTGCACAGAGGAATGCTTGAAGCATGGAAGGGAAAAGAAGGAGGAGGATTCCTTTTCATAATGAGTAGTTTTGTTGCTTTGTATAAATAAATGCCAGTGACTTTACAGTCAGTGGGTCAGTATAATTACTTACATTCTCCAGATACACTAAAGTAAGAACTGGAGCAATGTAGAGACACACATAAATAGTTGCATAAATTCACTCATAAATAAATGATTTTTGAATATAACTTTATTCTCGTGGCTTTCTCTTTGCCAGCCTTTCTAGATGTTTTGATTATGTCAGTTTGACTCTGTATTATGCCCTCTGCTCCTTGCTCCATTTTCCTGAATAGAATGTGTCTGGTTAGTACGGGTGCAAGGCCTCATATTGTGGTGCTGGATTACGTCACCTAGTGGCACTTTGCAGTACTCGAAGCAGAATGTCTAATGGACTGAAATCATGCGCTTCCTTTCACATTTGTTTCAGCAATGGCTGGCTGACAGCTTAACTTTAATAGTGCATTGTGCTACAGTAAAGGAGTTACTGCTCAGGTTCCTTCTGACAGTGAAGCATATCATAGGGTAATGGGAAAAAAAATCTTTAATGGAAACCAATAATATTTTAGATTTAAAATTCAAATAGCACTTAATTCTAATTTAACCCCCTTGACACATTGTAAGACACAAAAAATAAAATAAAAAAAAAAAGAAAGGATATTTGTTTAAAAAACTTTGACCCATCTAATAGGAAAACTGTCCCAGATGGAAGAAATAGGTTGATGATATATCAAACAACTTTTCTTCATTTTAAGGTATTTCTTTTCACTTTCTGCTTTCCTTTCTTCACTTAATTTGTAGTTTCCCATATCTACAACTGATAAGACTTTGGTCCTGAAGAATGGAGGAGGACTCCTATGGTGAAAAAAAAAAAAAAGTAATAATTTATAAGACTGAAAGTATGGAATTCAGACTGCATTGTAAGGCATTTTATGAAGTAGAATTAAGATTGTTTGAGTAATCCCAGTACGTTTTAACTTCTCACCTCCTAGTAGATTGCTTAATATTTACAAATATTTTCTTTCTTAAAAAGAAAAAACAAAACAAAACAAAAAGCCATAATGTGGACGTGTCAAAGCTCATTATCACAAATAGTAAAAAAGAAATTTTGCTGACAGTAATAAGCAGTGTAATCCCAATTCTGAAGGGTGTTGTATTATAGAAACAGGTGGCTTGCAGAAACAGAAGAGGACAGGAAAAACACTAAAGGCCCAAAATTCTTTCCTCCCAGCATTAGCTCTTGTTTTCTCATATGTTTCATAAACATCCAGTCCTTTCTTCCCTTCATCCGTGCTTTTGTAAACCCAGTTTCCTTTGGCTTGACACACCATTTCTACTATTCTCTCCACCTCCGATTACAGCCGCTTCCTTCTCCCCGTGTTTGCAGGGAAAGTGTCAGCAGGGGGAGCGCTGAGACCGCGGGAGAGGCTAGCTCTGCCTAGGGCGCAGCCGTGGGAGCCGTGGTGGGACTCCCGCCAGCGTTTCCGCTCTTCGCTGCCCCGAGCGGAAGCGTGACTACAGCGAAAGGAAAGTTTTTGGAGAATGCTGAAATTCAACAGGTCGTCTCTGGAGTGTCTGTGAAATCTGTTTGGGTTTGGGATTTTCGCGGGGTGTACACCTAGGACTTGTTAAAAATTGGAACGATTTTCACGAGAAAAGGAACGGCTGCGCAACTAATACTTCTCTGTGTTAAAAGTTGGAAGAATTAGAGCTCATTAATTAAGTTGCTGTAGCATTTGTTTGATATAGTAAAAGCCCAACTAATTAACCAAAACCTTCTCCAGATTAATCACAAACTGCGCTCTTTTAGGTCAGGTATCGAGTCAGGCTCCCCTCTTCTCCGCCCCCCCTCTCCCTCCCCCCGCATACGTGTGTGGTGTGTAAGTTATTAAACTGCCATTCTTCAGTGGAAAAAACCCCACACCCCGAAGTTAACAGAAAAATACCTGAAGATTATAATCTTTTGTGTTGGTGGTTTTGTGTGTTTGTGGTAATTTTTTTTCTGTGTGGTTTGTTTTGGTTTTATTTGGGTTTTCTTTTGGTTGGTTTTTTTTTTTTTTTTTTTTTTTTTTTTTAAACCCTGAGACCTACAATTTTCCCCTTTTTTGGATGTGTTTGATGGAAGGTATGAGGGACTGTTCTTTTTCAGCATTAGTGAGGTGTTTCATGTGCTCAAATCTTCATATGAAAGTGTAGCTTTCTTTTTCATGTTTAGTAATAGAACTGACCTCCTGGCATGTGCAAAAAGAAAAAAGCTTTGTGTAGATGCTGGAACATGAATTTGAAGGCTTGGCTTTAGTTTCAATTAAAAATGAATCTAAATGTTTGTGGTATAGTATGTTGCTGCTGTGTTAGGGTTTTTTTTTTGTTTGGATGTACAGACCATGACTGCTTATTGCTTTCTCACTGTCAGTTATAGCAGTGCTGACAGGTAGCATTACAGACTAGTTAGCTTTACATGTGTCAGTGAGTCTTTGAACAAGGGGGACATGAACATATTTCCCACTAGCTAAGTCTTGGCTGTTCTCTCCAGGGTAAATCTGTCATGGCTGTTTGCGTCTTGGAGAAAGTTAAGTACAGAGAAAACATAAATACACTTTCCTCAAACTGCGATTCCAAAGATGTTTGTAAGTGTCCTTCCAATTTAAGCAACTTCTGTTTCTCTTCCTTCATTACACTGATGCAGCTGGTTTTGCAGGTGCAAAATGAATCAGATCAGAGAACTAGTTCCACTGGGAGAGGGGAAGCAGAATTTTATGTCTGCCTTTTTTCTTCCTTAGGCAGGTTAGTTGTGTGATCTGTTTAAAACTCAGATACAGTGAGGCAGAAGTAGGAATAGGGAGTCATGGGAATTGAATAATGCTGGTCACAACAACATTGTTACCAAACATGGAGGGGAAAAATCCCTTCAAACTTTGTTCCCTTTGTCTTGTAAGTCTATTGCTTGCAGTGATAATGAAAAACTGCAATGAAATTAATATAGCCTGACTTCTGAGAGGGCTTTTGTTGGTTTGTTTTTTATATTTTAAAATGCTTATGTTTATCAGTATCTCCCAAAGTGTAAACTAAAGAAGAAATGATTAAGAAAAAAATTATATTGAAGTAGCAAAATATACTAAACAGCTGCAGGCTAGCTTTTCTCTACCAGCCCAAAACTTGACAGGATTACTTGAGAGTTCTGTCAGACCCCAGGGACTTGTTTTGAAGTGGTGTTATCGGCAGCATTGAATTTCTCTTGCAGCAATTCTTTGGAAAGTCTAGTTTCTGCTTCAGTTTGATTTGTCTGAAGTATTTGTGCTCCCTAAAGAACTGTTCCACAACTGCAAGTGACCTTACCTAATAGCTTACAATGCTGTTGCACTTACCTTTTGAGCTTCTGGTTGCACACTCCTGCTCCTTAACTCTTGCTAGGACTGACACGTTTTAGGTTCTTGTATTACAGGGAGTCTTATTTATGCATAACCTACTATTATAACAGAAAACTGTGCATCTGGTTTTGGGGTTTGTGTGTGTGTTTTGGTTTTCTATGATGCTTTGTTCTTGTTTTTTCCTTTTTTTTTTTTTTTAACCTTTGCATTACAAAGTCACATATGTAAGAGTTTGAAAACTGTTAAAAAGGCAGTGCAAATTCAGGAAGAGATTATCAAGGCAAGTAAAAGGGAATTGAGATATCACCCCTTCTATCCTTTTCACTGCTTTTAAGTTGTAAGGGATTACAGAAGGGAACACCGTAACAAATAGGAAATTTTTGTTGTCCAGAAATTTTTTAAAGTGTAGGCGTTGTAACTTAGATTAATTGTATTTTTATTCTTATTTATAAATAGTTTTCCATTTTAAACTGTTCCCAGCTGTCGTTTGCTTGTACATCTACCTGCATGACTGAGACCCTTCAGTGTTTTAAATTACCTTGAAGTATCACATATAAATACAAGCTGATGTTATCAATTTGTGCATACAATATATACCAATTATCCAGTTCAAAATCCGTACAATATAGACTCTTGAAACACATCTTAGTTCAGATGAGGTGCAAGGGCAAAAAAATTCCAAAAGGAAAAAATCTGCTTCCCTTACCCGAATACAAAGGAGCAATTGTCCAGCATGTGGAGTGTGAAATGATTACACTCCAGTTATTGTAATGCAAAATGCTGGTGTTTGTTCTAATGCAACCAAACCTTTTTTTTTTTTTTTTTTTAAATCTTTATTTTCTTACAGAATTATAATGTTCTACTCGTGTTTCTGCTGATAGAAAGGAAAAGACCTTATCTCTGAGGAGAGAAATTGGTCATGAAATTACTTTAAAACCCTAAGCTAGTGAATTTTGATAGATTTCTCCTTATATTAGAGGTAGATTTGCAGTGCTTTAGAACAGTGATCAACACTCTTTTCCAGCTTGGTGCTTCTCTCTTTGTGCAGCTGGTGTAGTGTCAGTGTTCGTCACTGTCTGGCTTCATACCTGACAAGTTTTATTTTATTATACTTTAATGGATATTTTTTACTTTTTTATCTGCAGATAGAGGTAAGTTCATACTTTTCCCTATCCCGTGTCCCATTCTTTTCCCATTTGTTAACAGATACGAGAAATGACAAACAGAATGAACCATATTTATGCAAAGGAATTTTGTTAAAACTTTCACTGCCCATTTAACTCAGGCAGTGGTACAAATTGCAATACAGGTGTTGAACAGTAAAATCCTTATTACTGATTTTCTTTGTATTGTAATGTTCTTTGCATTTTTGCAGCCCTTCATTTTACTCCACTGAGTATTTACTATTCAGTAATGTTGCATATACCTTTGTATGTTATTTTCATTATACGGTTTTGTTAGTTCATGTTAACCCAATGTGTTCAGGAGGTGAAAAAGCTGTTTATAGCTGGGGTCCTGCCTTTCTATTTAAGACATACAGAGTGGAATCCTTCTGTCCTTGCCTCCTAGGTTTACAGTTCACACTTAAAATAATTTTTTTTGGTGATAATTAGTTTGGATCTTACTCTGTGCCACCAAAATAGAAAAGGGAAAGGTTTCCACCTGCACCGTGTCTTTTATTCTCACTTCAGTCTTGTTCAGGAAGGTGTTTAAGCATAGGGTTGTGGTCTGTGTTTGAGAAATTCAACACAAACTAGACAGAGGGGGAAAAGCCTGTAGATAATCTGTGCTTCATGATCCTATGCTTTCTCCAGATTTACTAGCTCTGCTCCCAATTTCTGTCCCGAGTTTTATCATTTGTATGTCGTGTTGTTTCATCTATATATATAAGCATATATATGCTAACAAATATATATATACCTCACTATGCTTATAAAGGCTGGCGTGCTGGAGTTAATAAAAAAATACGGAGTTTGAGAATACTTAGAGGTATGTTAAGGTTTGTAACGTTTTGACCTCAGACATGAAAGCTGGAATCAGTAATTAGTAAGTGAGAAGTAGATTTGCTCTTTTCAATGGATTTTCAATGGATTTTAAATGGATTTTAAAATCAGAAAAAACTCCCAAACCCCAAAACATAAAAATCCTAAATCAATGAGGTGCTTGTTTATTAGTTCATATACACCTGGTACCCCAAGTTTTTGTAAATAAAGTGTAATGATTCTCATAACATAGTGAGTGGATGTAATAATGTATTTCATGTTTGATTTTAGGTACCTGTTGTGGTTTAAGCCCAGCCGGTAACCCAAAATCATGCAGCCACTCGCTCGTTCTAAGTTTATTTTTATAAAAGCCACTAAACTTTAACAGAAAAAGAGATACCAAATGTTAAAATTCTCTTGTTGACATTCTTCTTGTACTCTTTCAGTTCGATCTCGCTGGTTGCCTTGCTATTACCATGTTTGATATGGTTGATCTTTGGCCTGATATTTTTATTGATTTCACTCCAAACTCAAACACTTTGTTTTCTTCTCTTTTTGATTATAGCTGAGATGACATTATTTTTCCTATTAGCTTTTAATTTGCACTGTATACTTCGTGTCTTTTAAAAAATCCCCAAACCCACCACCACCACCACCACCACCACCACCACCA
>JANHGB010024237.1:0-27355 GCA_026283785.1 Coracopsis vasa | reverse complement strand
GTGTTGTGTGCTTTGAAGTGATGGAAGGAATAGGCCAAAGCAAGTAGGATCAGAAGCATATTCCTAAAGAACTTTGCTTTTATCTTCTAGCTTACATCTGTAATTGCTAAAGGTGTAAACAAAATGCTGCCAAACCCATCTGGAGTTTCAACTGGGTTCACACAGTTTAGAGTTACAGTAGTGCTTTATTTGGCCCCTCTGCTGTTATCACATGAAAAGCTAGATATCCAACTTAATAGAAGAATGGTCAGTTTAGATTTTAAATCTCTAGTTCCTTATGTACTCTTAACATTGAAAGAATGTTGTCTGATAGCTAAACAGGATTTAGTACCACGTAAAACAAGTGACATTTGTTACAGAGTTGTTTTACTTCCTATGCCTGGACTTTAGGCTGGACTTTGACCATTGTCTGATTATTTCCTTATCAGTTTCAACTCCAAACTCCTCCCAAGATACAGGAACAACTCAGACTAATTTTCAGTGCCAGCTCTGTGCTTCAAGATGCATACTACAGTATACAATACTATACGTTCTTTTCAAATCTGAAACTGAACCCAGTATTCCTGATTGGCTCCTTCCCTGTCCTGTCAGCAAATACCTGTGAAATGTTTGACAAATTTTCCTATCCCTCCCTAGTATAGGACCACACAAAGGAATGTTTACTGTACTGTCAGTTAATGTTAGTGAAATTGTGGCTGTGAACTAATCATCTCAAGATTGTACTGTGTTGAAAGGGTACGCTAGAAAAACTGCCCGTTCACCATGACGTAACACTCCATTGCATGCTTACATGTGCAAGTTTAACGTTGCTAGAAATTTTTAATTGGCTAATACCTAAGCTTCTGTGGTATTTGGCTTTGCAGCCTCAGGAATTTTTAAACTTTTGTGTGATGGGTATGGCTTGGGTGAAATGCAGTCTAGATTTAAATAACTGAAGCTTTTTGGGATTGAATTTGGTACACTATTTCACTTTTCACGATCTTTAAAAAGCAAAATAATGTGTGATTCTGTATGTGACAAAGCAGTTATTCATTCTTGCCATGTAATTTAATGCGATGTAATATATGAACTGAAGGACCTCACACAATAGTATCCCACAGTAACAAACCTTGGGCAAGAAATGTTTGATTCTCCCCCCTTTCCCCTTTAGAGGAGTACATAATCCTTGGTGGTTGTGTGGTCTCCTATTCAACTTTTCACACAAGTGTTGGAAGGGTATTTATAAAAAGTCCTGAGGACCACCCACTCTGCTATTGAAAATTGGCTGAAATAATCCCTTCTTTATAATTTAGCTGTGGTGTTGTCGAAATTTAAAATCCGTGTGTATTCCTGTTTAAAGGGGCAGTGGAGAAATGACGTATTCAATGAGTGGGGAGCTATAGTTAATTGTTCTGGTGACATCTGTGATGGACTGTGGATCAATGGCTCCCCTGCTGGTACGTACATTCATTATGCTCTCCAGTTATTAACAAGTCTTTGGCATAATGCTTTGGTTGTCCCTCTTTCGATTAATATGATCTGACTATAGTGTTTCGCATCCTCTGAGTACTCATTTCTCCTAGAATGCATAGTTCTCTGGACAAGGGGGATGACTATTTTGACTGAGACCTTTCCTACAGGGAGGGAGCTGTTCTTTCAAATTAAACACGAAGCTACAGTGAGGTATCAAATATTCTTGTAATGGATTTTTATTCTTGCACAAGAGAGAGGTTTGGGGGTTTAATAATGTGGATTTTTAATTTTAAAGTATAAGTATTTTGGAATTAGTAAACTGGAAGAGCAGCAAAAGAAACAAACTGTGCATGTGCATGATGGGATGCATGTGTATAAGAGAGTAAGCCCAGATAATTTAAATTATGTCATTGGAAATTTTAAAGAATTGCTCAGCAGGTTATAATTTCTTAAGCACAGAGCAGAAATGAATCCTGTCATAATGCAAAGATGTAGACTCGATAGCTTAATAGAAAGCTTTTCTAATCCAATTGACTTCTGCATGAGGGGACTGTTTACACAGGGGATAGTAGTTCCAACTGGAGTGTAGCTCATCAAGAGGTGCTTGTAAGTAGGTTTTAGCATTGCCTCAATCAGATATGAATGTATTGCCACAAAAGTGATCCAAAAAACTTGAGATGCAGTACATATGCATGTACTCCTGGTGTCAAGCAGCAAAGCACATGGAATGGAACTAAGATCTGTGCAGCAGCCCATCCTAAGTATATTTACATGTCATAATCTCTACTGTAAGATGTTAATAAGACTCTAAAATGAAATATTTAATAAAAAAACCAGAAGAATATAATTCATCTGATTGATTTCCATCTCTAACATTTGGCATACTTGTAATGCTAGGTCATCTTTTCTGAACCCAGAATGAAAATGTTCATTTTTAGAAGCATTTACTCTAAAGGAATAAGTTGTAGGTTTCGTTAAGTCCCACAGTAAAAAGCTGCTTTAATCCAGTCAAAGTTGATAGTAATCAAAATTCATAGCTGTGTTCAAACCTTGTAAAATGTTGTGATGGTCTGTTTTGTGATTAGTTAGCAGATGTTAACTTTAACAGTCCTTTTTTTCTGGCACTGTAAGCTGAACAATAAGGAATTGAATAGATCTTAAAGAAATCACTACACAATCATGGAAGTATTCTCTTCATATTACTGTAAGGATATATTTGAAGAGGGAAAATTTGTTCCACTCCTGTTCATTGGGTACTTAGAAGACTTCATTTTCCCTTTTCTCAGCAGTGCAATCATTTACATTCTGTATTAAGGAAAAGTGATATTCCTGTTTATCACTAAACCTTAATTGTTTTTTCTGTCTTTTTAAAATGCATTTTTGTGGAAGTCAAGGTTATTCTCAGGACTTCAGTTTAAAGTAAATGTCCAGAGAAGTATTTCAGGCAAAATGACAGCTTGGCTTCTGTGACGAAACAGCTTTCCTTAAAAGGAGTGATCTCCTTCCTTCTAGCAGATAGGTTCACTTTAACATCATGATTGTCCAAGCCAAGTATGGATGATAGCGTTTGCTCTTTGTGAGACATTCACCTCCGCAAGGACTGTTTACTCTGGATGTTTTGGGCAACATTTCAGCTGCACAGTTTTTGCTAGCTTTCTGTTGGAACTTTGCATCAAATTTATCTAGTAAACCTTCTTCTCCTGTTCCCTGAAATCAAAGTGAGAGAATTTTACAGGTACTTAATGCCAGAACCTGCTGTCCTGAGTCCATTCTTTAAGAAGCAGCATAAAGATAAAATTATGAACAAAATTTTACTTTTCCTGTGGAGGCTGAGGTGTGAGAAGGAGGAGGGGGAAACAAGTTCACCTGGTCTCAAAGTGGATATTTCTCTTGCAGCCTGTGGAAGTTCTGGAGGAAACCCTGGTGGAGCAGATGTTTCTGTGCAGAGGACCACAGCAGAACAGATACTAACACTGCAGCCCATAAAGGACCCCATGTTAGAGCAGGTGGATATTTCCTAAAGGAACTGCAGCCCATGGGACAGGTTCTGCTGATAGGAGCTGTGGCTTGTGGAGGACTGATGCTGGAGCATGGTTAAAATGTGGGGAAAAAGGAGCAGGAGAGAGGGGCTGTTATGGACTCACCACAACTTCCCCATTCCTCATACCCTTTGTTCTAGTCATCAGCCATTTACTTTATTTAATGCTGCTGGACAAAGTAGAGAGTTCTGTTGCCTTTTTAAGAAGTACAGAGAGGTTTATACTCTTAATCTTTACCAGGACTTGTAATGTTGTGACACAGTAACAGTAAGAGATAGTTAATACATAATTGTGATGTACTAACTCCTTACTTCTTGTTCTTTTGATGATCAGCTGTGAACAGTTGTCATTTGGAGATCCGGGCTGGCACTGGAAACCACCAAGCCCCACCAAGTTCTGCTACCAACTTATTTGAGTTGATTGAAGAAACTGAGAGGAAAACAGTAAACTTCTGTGTATGTAGCCTGGGGAAGAGTCAATTTCATTGTGTATTTCCCTTGATTAATATATGTATTCAGTAATCTAAAACCAGGTAGTTGGTTTGCCAACGTCATAAATTGCAGCAAAGGTACAAGTGTTATAACCTAAAAGTAGTAGCAGATACCTTTTTCTAGATGCTGAGGTGTTTTTATGATTGTCACATACACTTCTATAGTGTAATATTCAGCCTTTGAAGAGTGCAAGTTATTTGCTGCCCTCCCTTGCCCCTAAGTGGTGGCTTCTGACTATTCAAGGAAAGATCCTCTAATTGAGCAAATAATACACCATGCTCTGTCTTCAATCTGGGAACATAAAAATCATCCTTCTAAATATGGATTTGTGATGCTTTAAGAATTGATTTCTGAAGTATTGATAAATCCATTCAAGTCTCTGGAAACTGCTGAATGTGTCAGTACTTCTAAAAGGCCAAGAACCTTTAAATCTCATTGAAATTTGTTAACAAAATCTCACCCAGCAATTTGTTTCTCTGCATATTTTCATAGCAACAATTTTCTTTTTTTTTTCCTGTCAAGGATAATAGCTGATGTCAGAACTGTAAATACTCCACAGTAGTTATTTGAAGTACAGTACCAGATGAAATTGAATCTACTGTGAAATGTTTCTTTGAAGCTGTGAAACTTGATTCTCTCTTTATTAGGGAAGTCACTGCTTTCAGTTTGTGCAGCATTTCAACAGAACTTGGAAAATAGAAGGGGTAACCTGAATGAATTATATAGCCTCATTTGTCAGCTGTATCTCCAGTTTGACAAAATCTAATGAGGTTGTTGGAGAGGTAGTTCTTAATGTATGTCTTCTGCTGTATACCCAACTTTAAATTTATATACTGAGTACCTGGTGGTTGTTATGGTGAATTTATTCTTGTATTTGCACTGAAGATTTAAAAACCTATCAGCATAAACAAACAAAAATGTCAAAACTATTTTCTTTCACTGGATCTGAGTGTATAAGGTGTCTTGACATATGTGCATCTGGAAACTGGGAACTGAAATCCACTGTTTCTTTCACTAGCAATTCTGGATTTCACTGGCTGATTCACCAGTCCCTAAGGGACATAGAGCCAGAACCTGGAACTGACACCCATATGCAGAAGGAGATGCTTCAAGCAGCCAGCATGGTAAGTAAAGATAATGGATTAATGGACTTCTCAGCTTCTTCGTTAAGTAAAAAATTAAGAAATGTCTTTGCATAGTAGTAAAGTAACTCTAGAGTATAAAAAACTGCCTTGGTAATACAAACAGGCAGTTCTTCAATGAATTTTTTTTAGCACAGTGTGCTGAATGTCTCATAATAAAGAGAAACAAAATAATAACACTGATTCCACTTTGCAGGCGAAATCTGTCCCTCCTAGGGTTTCTTTTCAGTTATTTTAATCAGGTGAAATGTGTGTGCAGCAAGATCAAAAGCGTTCAAGTAAGTTTCTACAGTCTTAATTCATTTACCAAGAATGAAACAAGGGCTGAAATTTGAACCTCGAGTCCAGATTCACTCATGTTCAGAAATACTGCCAGCACTTCAGGTGCTTCTAGTGACAACTTTGACTGGCATGTGAAACATCAGCATTGAAACATCAGAAATGACAAAGTGTTACTCTGTATCCATAACATTAAAAGACACAACACTTTCTGTTGAGCTCCAAATTGCAACAAGAAGGTGTACAGAGGAAAAGAAACCCCACAAAATACTTCTGGCCATGTAATAAAATCAGAAGAGTAGGTGACTTTGATTTTTAAGCTTCAGATTTGTTGCTTCTGAGGAAGCTTTTTCTTGGCCACTTGGTAGCTGGGGCTCTAAAGGTAACTGTCCCAGCTATGTGTTACATTGTGAGATTTGTGAAAAACAAGCAGTTGCTTTTGCAATCCATGTGCAAACCCTGTCTGTGACTCATGCAATTTAATCAATTAGAAACAAAATATCTTGTGACTCCCTGGATGGGGTACCATATGTTGCAATAGAAAGAGGAGCGCTTTTAGAGTAGGCGTTTAAGTGTTTTTGGAAAGATGACATCACAGGGAAAACGTTGAAGATATGTTTTGCTTTAAATATTAGGACTTTGAAACAAACCCCAGTAATTCTTTCACATAGATCACTGAGCTGATAGTTTTGGGGATTCAAGGCATCCTGTTGTTACAGGCAGGCAGCCATTGTTCTCTACAGTGTCACTACTTGGCTCTGCTGTTTGTGTGCATGTGCTTGTCCTGCTGATCCATTTTGCTGTGCCTTTCAGGAGAATGGAATAATGGATGTACAAATGACTGCTATATTTTCATAATTTTGCAATGTTTTTCTGTCTCGGAAAAAGATGGAACAACAAAGTGACTTGAAGAGCCTTGCACACATTCACCCTCAGCATCCCATGTCTCCTGCTGTCCCACCTTGATTGTTTTGGTTCACACTGGCATGCATAATTTGCAAAAAATTACTAGTTCAGTTTTCTGTCCTTTTTTTACTGTCCTTTTTCAGTTGTTTTTAACTAAGTAAGTGTGTTTCACTTATTTTGATGCCTGAAGTATTAAAGATATCCCCAAACTTACCAGCATTAAATAAGTACATCCTCCTTTTGGTTGGCTTATTGCAAGGGCATTTCCTTACCAGATCTCAGGGTCACACACAACAGTAGTGTTCTTCCTTTCATGGGACACTAAAACAGAGTGCTCAGAGTTCTGGCACAGTATTTCCAGGCATCCTCCTTCCACAAAAAGGAATTCTTAAATTGAATTTTGAAGTGTTCCATTGAGGTCATGTCCAAAGTGATTTCTTCGTATGACAGTGTGTGTTTCTGAGTGTTTGTGGCAGACAAGTGACTTTTCAGTGTTACCTAATTGTCCCTGATTTCAGTGAATGGATTATCTGGGACACTGCAATAATTGGTACTGGAGGGCGAGTTAGATGAAGTGAGGCAAATGGGGTGGAAAGAGTGAGGAGAAATGCCAAAGAGACTAGAGAAAGGAAGGAGGGAAAAAAGAAAAGGAAAAAAAGACTAGAAAGAGGAACACGTGAAGAGCTATTGAAAGATTCTTTTCTCAGGCAGTCTTACTGATTTCTCTTCTGATTCTTCCCATTTCTACTTTTGGAGAGAAATGTTGGCTGGCTCTCAAAATACCTTGGGAATAACTTCTGCCGATAAGTAAATGATGAGATCCTTGAAGCTTTCATGCATCACTGCCTATAGTATGGATATAATCATGCAATGATGAAGAATCATCTTTTTATCCAATATTGATGAACTGTCAGTGAAAGAGTTCAAAGAGGTTTTGTTGTTTAGTAATAACATATATGTAGCTATTGTTTAAATATGGATTTTTTTCCATATTTCAAATAGGTAACGAGATCCACACCCAGGAAAGACACATTAGATGTCACTTGACTGGAAAGCCACTTTAGTCACTAGTTAGTAACATCTATCTTAGGCTTACAAATGCATTTCTAGTAGCTTCATGATGTTGGGCAAATGAGTAAGCTTGCTATCAATGCAGCTGTTCGGATTTGTTTTTTTCGTAGTGCTATTGGTGTCTTTTTACAATGCTTTTTTTTCAGTATTATTTTCCAAGATACTTTTTAGAAAATATTATAATGACTGCTTAAAAGTAGGCTTAGAAACCTTACTCAATGGACTTAGAGTAGCAATGATACCTTGGTTGTTTGTTACACTGGTGGAAGCAATGCTCGCATATTGAAGGATGTTCACTGTATTCTTGTTGTTATTACAAGATATCACAGTGTAATAAAGACAGAAATTTCTGGGCACTGATATCGTTGACTTAATGTTGCTCAATGTCCGGCTTGTTGTAATTCTGCTGTTTTACATTTGCTTCATATTATCACTTTTCTGCTGCATCAGCTAAAATATTTTTCATATTTGTCATTGAAGAAGGTTATTGTGCTACGTGTCTTAAATTTAGGAGTATTTACAAGGCTGAGTAACAAGCTTTCAATTGAAACCAGGGCTAGGAATGTACAGAGCCTTTGTATGCAGCCAACTCAAACGTATGGCTGCTTCATTGTTCAGAAGATTGGAGGTGTAAAAAGTTCAGGTTTTGGCTCCTACTGCTTTTATAAGTGCTTAGCCTTAAATGTTCTGCCATCTAATTCAACCTTATCACTATTAGATACTTTTTCTTCCTTCACCCACTAGTTCCACTGACTTCCATTAAAAGTGTATTTAACTAAGATACTTTTTTGGAGGTTCATTTTGGCTGAATGAGTTCCTTTCTTTCTATTTCGCATTGTGAGTATTCAATTGATAACACTGGATTTGAATGAGGAACGAAACACAGTCAGGTGAAGGAGTAACTGATAATTTTAGTTGATCTAAAAAAATTATTTTGAGCCACTGTATGTTCAAAATACTTGGTTTTTAATAGTGCTAAAGTTTTCATTATGGCCTTGATAATTCGGGAGAATACGTATTAACCTGTAACAGAAATAATTTGAACATAAATGTTTTGGGATTGTCTTTTAATTGGCAGTACTCAACTTGATTCATTGGAGTTTTGGATTCATCAATAGAAAGAAAGTTTGTGATGAGAGAGATTTATCTCTTGCAGGAATTTGTACATTGAAACTTACCAAAGGGGAGCGTAAATATGATGATTTATCTCAGGAGCATGCAGGAGGGCTAAGCCAAACCTGCATCTTTTTATATGTGCTTGGACATGTTACAGTGTAAGGATTTGGAGCGGCTTTATAATTGCCAAAGCAGGGTGCCTGGGAAAAATGTTCTGTTTTCTCCCTACTATTTCTTATCCAAAAAGCCCTTTTTAGGCTGCTTGACAAAAGTGAATGTGTTACTTAATGCAGGAACAGCATCAGATAACACACAGGCTGTCATATGTTAGTTAAAAAAGGGAAAAAAAACCCAGTTACCATAACAACTGACTCACCACTTGTATTTTCAAGAGAGAGAATACCTTATAAGAAAATGGAACAGGTCAGTCACATGCAAGTTAGTAGTGTTTTCAGTGGAAGAGCATGAAATGGTTTTTCCTGGATGCAAGAATGTTTGGGGGTTTTTTTCCTTATTCAGGGAAGGGTTTGATATCGGAAATAAGATTATGCTCTCAGATGATCATCTGCATTACTGGAAGCAGCTGCAAGTATGTTTAGAAACAAACCCAAACCCTGAATACTTGTCTTGTAATCATATTAGGGAATCCTCTGGAGAGCTGACCACACAGAATATGTATTAAACAATGGAACACCACCGCTCTCAGGTGCCTTCCTTTTTTTGAGATTTACTCTTTTGGTTTGTTTTTGTTTTAAACTTGAAGACTTGGAACAATCTTTATTTTGACTCCGTGTTGAGGACCTGATTCTGCTGATGTTTGAAGTCAGTAGGAGTTTTACGTTTGACATCTGTCTTTGCATGATCAAGTCTGAACATGATTTCTAAATATCTGCATGATTTTAAATCTACTGCTGAAATAATAATAAAAAGATTATTTTAATAGACCTAAAAGAAAGAGGTTGAATGGTTCCTCAGCTGCCTCTGTAGCACCTGGAATAAAATATTACTAATGCTCATCCCAGATCTTTGTTGTATTGCCATGGTTTTAAGTGAACATCTAATAAAAATTGTCATCTGAAGCACTGTTACAGGTACCTACAGAAATAACTGTGTTCATTTTGAGTATTTGCTGTCTTTGCAGAGTAGTCACTATAATTTTGTAATCTTACTATTAAGATTCACTAAAGTATGCTATAATATTAGGAAATCTTTGTGGCGGGGGGGATAAGTCCTGTTTATTCTAGAATGTATGTAAAACTTGGCAACCTGGCTCACCTTTTAGACACTTTAGTACGCAGACTTACAGAAATATATCTAAAAAGAAGTAATTATGAAAAGCCATCTTCCAGTGCTGTGTTGAAATAGCTACATTTGTTCCATTCCTCTCTGTAATCTCATTTCACAACAATAGGGCAACAAGGTGATGATTAGCATGTTTGCTGATTCTGCAGTTAGAAGCCTTGGGCCAGTCCTAAGCACTGATTCCATTAGACTTGTGAGGAGTGCTGGAGATGGCTCACTAATTGTGATAAAAGGGGTCCCAGCATGTGTCAAGCACATCCACGGTAGCTCAGTTTAATGAAGCATCAATTTGGAGTTAGAATCTCACTGTACAAGTCTGCTTTACTACAGTCTATAGCCTGTGATATCTTTCCCAGGTAATTACTTTATTCTGAGACTTGTTAATTCTATTTTTTAATGATAAATTATTGGGTGGGAAAGGTATTAAGCTTTCATGTTAAAGTTCTTTGAATTTATCTGCATCCAGAGTTCCTGTGTGACTGTTTATCTTGTCAACAAAAAACTAAAGACACAGAGGACAACTAGATAAAACTTCAGACTTACAAAGCTTGTACTTTTACTGAAGATGCTTCTTGCTGGTCTTATCAAATTCAGTGTCATGATTTAGTACTTTTAATGAGCAAACTTTCTTTGGTTTCACCTGTTCTGCTTGTAACTTCAGTCCAAACCAAACCAAGCTCTGCTCCAAAGCAGTATGAAAACCAGATTATTTTACTGTTATTTTTGTACTTCCCCTGGTAGTTGCACAGAAGTAGAAGCTGCTTCTGAAATTATATTGATGGTGATGTAGTGATGACCTTTTGAGAAAAGTGTTTGCTGGTGGAGTTCAGTTGAGTCCAGAAGCTTCCAGCACACTGGATTTTGACCACTCTACATATTTCCCTAAGTTTTGAATCTGACCCTAGCACAGGATCATTCTGAGCCCTCATCAGAGGAGTGTTCATTTTGGTGCAAAGCTTAAGAAAATAATAAAAAAAAAAAAGTGAAATGCTTTCCTTTCTTTGGGTCTTGGGTCTGTTTTGTTTTAAACTTTCAGATTGGCTGCTTGGCATTTTGTTTCAAAGAAAAGCCAAGCTCACACATGTGGAAGATTGCCAGATCCTCTAATCCCTATTTTGGTTAAATTACAGTACCCAGATTTTGATAACAAAGTGCATTGATTTTATATTCAAAAAGATTTTTATATTTAGTCTGTTAACCTTTTGTAATTCCCACCCACAGCTTTGAACTGCAGAACATTTTGATGCTAATTGCTGTCAGGAGGGTATCTGCCATGGCCCCTTGGCAATTGAAACCCATTGAATTGTAATGCAGGTGCCAGTAATTGCACAACTGTTCTGGTCTGGCTCCAGCATGTATGTCTCAAACAATTCCTTTCAAATTGGGTTTGAGAACACTTAAAAAAAATAATCCCATATTTGAAGATAATCTCGTATCAGAGTTATGATAAAGAAGAATTTAGGAAGAATTTTTCCTCTCATTTGTAAGAGTTTTACATACTTACAGTTTTAAAGCAGCCTTCACTGTGGCAGACTATAAGGTTCAACAGCTATTGTGTAGTGTTTGAAATGTCTGTTAGTGCCTTTGGGTTTGGATGTTTATAGGAATCTTTGGTGGTTTCTGAAAGTGTGGTTGGTTGCTTGTAACATCATAATCCAGTGAATATGACATGGGAGTGGGAGGGGAAAAGAGGTTTTGTGATCATTTGAGTAATATCAGATTACTTTCTTCTAGCCTTGCTTTTCTCAGTATGAAATAATGATGCTTTTCCTTTAAACATCTCAAAACATTGTGTCTGATTTGAACCTATGTTATAGCCAACAAAAATCTGTCCTACAATCTTAGTGTGCATCTGTGTGTGTGGTTTCTACCCTTACGGAAAACTTAATATTCTTTATTTTACTAGAGTCTTCATTCCGTTCTTCACAAGATCTACATAGTGCAGAGTTAATGATTATGCAATAGCACTTTGTTTGGAATACACAATATGCTAAAGGACTGCCTGGGAAAATATTTTAAATACAGAGTAGTCATTACTTTTATTAAATGATTATAATTTTAGTGCGTTTGATGAACCCTCCCTCTGAGTGAAGTCTTTGTTTCCACAGAGTGCTTTAATATGGATGGGAGTCATTCTCATGAGAAAAATCTTTACTTAACTAAAGTTACTATACACAGAAAGAAGGTAAATTTAGGGTCAAAAATAGGAGCTTTTTGTAGTCTTCGCTATGAGGCAGACGTGTGTGTGTTTGTTTTCTAATTAAAATAATTTTAATATTAATTTCCAAAGATTGAATTAAAAAGGTGTTCGAACAGTTTAAAGGTGGTGGTGAAAAGTCATTGCTGGAAGTTGGAGTTCCAGGTTCCTGCCTGGGAGCGTGGCTCTTGCAGCAGGACAGGATTCAGGATTTGGGATGGGGTGGCTGGTTTGGCTTTGTGCTTGCTGTAGAAGCTTTGCTGTGGAGATGTAGCTACATAACTGCTGTGGTAAGAGTGATTTACCCCAGTGGGTTTGCAGTTAGAATGCAAGATTCACTGCTGTTTCTTTATGCCACTTTATAGCTGTTTGTGTGGACCCTAGTTACTGCAGTTCTAGGGATCTGGACACTTTTAGCTTCACCCTGCAATGGTTGATTTGGCTCATTTTGAAGCAAAATGAATTAATTTTGCAAATGCAAGAAAAAATTCTGTGGAGGTTCCATTACCTTGAGTGCAATATTTCACGTCTCTTAGGTTAATTCTGGGAAGTGAACCCTGACTGGAGCTATAAACTTGGAATTTTTCTTGATTCAGCCTTAGTGGTTCAGGATTTTGGGGATTCTGTTTACTCATACTACAGTTACACAACTACTAGTAGCAGTTGTTTTTTCTTACTTGAAGTATTGCAATGCAGGAGTATGCTGAAAAGGTCTGTGGCAAGAGAACTCAGGCTCAACAGCATGAACTAAGGATAACAGAATCCTTAGCTATGAAATGCATTGGGTTTTGTCAAATTAACTGAAAAACTTGCTCTGATATACTAGCAGGTTTTTGTTAATTGAAGTTAGCCTTTCAAGGTACTCATGGAACAGAATTTTCTCAGTTAACAGTTGATTTCAGTCTTGGTGCCTTTGTGGTTTCATGTTTTTCACTCAGCAGTAAAAGCAAACTATTTGTTAACTGTGTCATCTGTGTTTTACATCAGGGAAGTTTGGGGTTTCTGTTGGAAACACAATGTGTTTTCCTTATGGAAGCTGGCAGTCTAGCTGTGTGTGGTTGATTTTTATTACAGGTAATTTGAACACCATTTTCTAACATGGGCTGTATTTTTAAAGCAGCACTGAGAAATAAATTCACCTAGTAATTGTTTTACAGTGTGTGTGTCTAGAAAAAGGAGGTTGATAGAATACCTGTTTTGGAGCGTTAGTAGTTTCCCAGACAGGATTTATGATGGAAAAGAACAAAACTAAGCAGTATCACAAAGCAAGGCACAGATTCCCACCTACTACACTGTATTATAATGCTACATGTGCAATTTGCACCTGATAGAACCCTTTCAAGGGACAGAAATAGACAACTTAGCCATGATATTTTATGCTGGTGGCATCATATTAGGTTGATATAAAATACAGTGTTCTTCTAAACAAAGTTGTAACCCAAATGACAGCAGCCTGTCGTGTATTAGCAGCCAAGTGTACCACAGAAATTGTTTAACATTTGTTAGAAGGAATGTTTATATAAAATATGACTATCAACTTATATTTATGTCATATACATAATTCATCTAATGCACAAGCATTTCACTGCTGTTGTTACCTTACTGGCAAGGGAGATTGAAGTGGTTTGCTACAAAGAGATTGTCAGTTATGCTACGGCCACACTATAAGTGTTTTAGCATCACAGTTACTGGTAAGTGCTTCACTTCTGCAACTGTGTGATCCAGATATTTTTTCATACTTTCAATTCTGTCCATTGGGCAACCTGTGCCAGGGTCTCACTGTCCTCACAGTGAAGAACTTCTTTCTAAGATCTCAGTCTCCCCTCTGACAGGTTAAAGCCATTTCCCCTTGTCCAAAGCCCCTCTCCAGGTTTCTTGTAGCCCCTTTAGGCACTGGAGGTGCTCTAAGGTCTCCTTGGTGCCTTCTCTTCTCCAGGCTGAACAGCTACCCATAGTTGATAATTTTCTTTGGGATCCATATAGTAGCAAAATCGTCCTCAGTAGCTTGAGTGAGCACCAGTTTACTTACCAGAAGTTAAATACATTTTGATTTCTGCTGAACAGATAATTCTTTTTTTTTTTTTCTCACTTAATGAGCGAAGCTCTTGGGTGAATGGATTCCAGCACTAAAGACTAATGCAGTGTGTCTGGTCACCTTTGAATGAAATGGCTGATACCCCTAGGACCAATAACTCTGTAGTTTTAAAACAGTTCAGTTGAATGAAGATGATATTACAGCATTTGTTCTGCTACAGACAGCTAATAACTACTTGCATGTTAACAAACGTGGGGTTACTGCCTTGTCATCCTTGCTGAGGGTGCTTCACTGCCGATGTTTTTTCCTTTCTTTCCCCAGACCCCCCCTGCCCCTAACTTCTGGCTTGATGTCCTACCCAAGTGATTAGAGTGCTCTAATTGAATTGGCTGTAAAAAGATAATTAATTGATATTTCACTTCTGGAGAGGTCAAGCTGCCCTATCTTGAATGCATGAAAGTAGTCATCCTGCTGGCACTTAGCCCTTGAAGGTGGCACATGAGCTCTGTCTTGCTGATAGTCATAATGGTTGTAATTAAAATTAACATGGATTTTTTGTTTCTGGTGCTTCCTCAGATTGCACAAGTAGCAACTGAAGTCTTGTTACTGTATCTTGACAATCACTCTGCAAATACATTATGGGTAAACCTCTTGAAGGCTTGTGTCAAACAGAAAATGTTTGCACTAGAAATGTTCATCTCCTTTCTTCCCTAAAGGGTCACTGATGTTCCTTTGCTGTTCTGTTAAAGAAGAAAGGGATCCTTTATTTCTTTGAACTTGATTTCCAGCCCCTGATGACCATTAAATTAGCCTTGCGACTATAGTGCACTGCTAAAATATCTTCTTGGTGTTAAACATTGTCAAAGCTGTGTGGAGCAAGAGCTATCAGTTAATAATAATAAAAAAAGGTTAGATTTAGTGACAGAGGAACCTTTCTGAAACGCTTAGTGCCTTGAGAACCTGGAGCCGTTCTGTAAGCAGCGTGGTCTCACTCATTGCCCAGAGAATAAATACTGCTACTACAGTGAAAGCTAATGGAGAGAAAGATGTTATTTAATGTCCTTTCAGAGGCAAAGACTTAACTTTTTATCTTACCTTGTGGAGGTATGTGGAGATAACTGCAGCATTCACAACTTGAAGTTTCTTCTTGAAGGTATTGTAGGTAGTATAAAGTGTGACAGAATATTATCTTTCTTTCACACATCACCCCACAGAATTTGAGACAAGTACTACTATTTTTAGGTTTTGTCCTGAATTATTCAACAACAGCTTTCCAACACAAAGTATTCCCACCAGGATGCAAAATTCCCTACCAAAGAATTCTCCCGTCTTCTGGTTTGTATTATGAAATGCTTCTTCAAGTTTCCACTCGCCAAGAACATGACCAAAACAGCCTCCTTGCAGGTTTTGCAAGGAAGAGAAGTTACTTGAAGTTACTTAATAGTGAAATGTGAGTTCCTTGGCATAAATTTATCATGAGGAATTGCAGTATTGCTAATTGTTCGCTATGTTGGTTGTGACAAAACTAGATAACTATTTACTTCACTCCCAGTAAGATTTTAGTTCAACAAAGAAAGAGCAGGTCAGAGTTTCAGGTCAGAGAATCTGATACAACTTCTGGTTTCAAGTTCTTTTGACTGTGGAGTTGCACATTCTGGGTTTTATCTGTTTTATTTTTTGGCTCTGTAGGGAAGTGAATAGTTTAGTGACCAGGATCCAGTTTTGTTCACACAGGTAAATAATGGGAAATCGTGAGAGTACCGTAATATATGTAAATCAAAATCCAAGTTCAAGTGCTGATGATTTTTGCATTTGTTCTTAACTTATAATGCAAAGGAAAACAAGAGCACATCATAAATTACACCGGGTTTGGCGCTTAAGCACTACAGAAATACTTCATTTTTATTTTTTTTTTCCCTGTGGAAAGGAGGCAAAAAGCCAAGTGGCAGAATATCTGCTGAGAAAGCTGAGAAGATGACAGCCTCACAGGAGAAAATGGAAGACAGCAGGTATGTGTGAAGCAGTATTCCTGCTGCTCAGCTGGAGGATGCTGTCTGCCGAAAGTAGTTCTGATCTCTTTGCAATGCACCACTTCTAATTGGTGTTATGCTCTTGGACAAATGGCCCTGTCTCTTCCTTAGCTGGCCACTGTAACATAGATACTGCCTTTCACATTTTATGCCAATACATCTTTTCCTTCCTTATAACCTGGGCTTGTGCTTCCAAGAACAATGTTTCTCAGTCCTTCAGTTTGGTGCTGGGGTTTTGGGTGTTTGGAGGTTTTTAAAGTGCTTTTCTTGTTTTATTAGAGCTTTTCCCCCCTGTTTCAAATGAAGGGGGGGGGGGGATTCACTGCACCTTTAAAATTGTCATCAGATCTACTGCCTTTTTTTTTTTTTTTTTTTTAAGCCAAGTTTTGCAAGCTGCTGTGATTACACTGAGTAATTACATCTCACCTTGCTAGTTTCAAACTGGTGTGTTTAAATGAACCTCCATAATTGCATTCTATCCAGATACAAAACTCCTCTGCTTACTGGCCAGTGAAAAGTTTGATTTGCTTCATAAAAACCTTTGTGACATCTTTCAGGTAGCTTCCTATTTCAACCCCTGGTAGTACTGACTTTGCACACTGACTATAGCAGGGGGTTTAATCAGGACAATGCATAAAGAGAAACTCTGGCTTTCAACAAAGGAATATGACAACTACTGCTTCCTTAGACTGAGGTGATCTATCTTGACACAGCTGATTCCCAGAGTCGTACCAAAGCTAAACTTGGCTGTGCGTGTGTAAATGGCTTCAAATGTTAACAAGAATAGTAGAAAGGTTTTTTTGAACAGCTTTATTTCCTCAAAACAATGTAATTGGTTTCAATATATATTTTTAATTCACATCTAAGCAACATTTTTAGCTTTTGGATAACTTTAGGCTTTGCATGTGCAAGTACACCTCCTATCCCCTTTTCTATGATTCTGTATTCTCATACAGATATCTGTGCTAGGTGATGAACTGGAAGAATTAACTGCCATTTCAAGTATAGTGAAAAACCTTCCTTTTTAGAAGTGCCATATGAGAACATAGTAAATAAATAAAAACTGGTTTCTTGTAACCATGTAATCGATATGCAGCTCTGAAAGCAATACTGAATCTTTCCATGATCCAGCCACAGATGTGCTTGCTTTAGGGCTGTCGTATGAGTTGACAGTAAATGAAACTGCAGCTACAGCAGCAAGTACTGGGGGAAATGAAAATCCCTGACTCAGAGGAGCAGGGCAATGACAGAAAGACTCCTCATTATAGATCTTTTCATATGGAGAAGAATGACTGGTAAATGAGGTTTCTGTGACACAAAGAGGATGGAAATACAGTTGGACGTTCATGCAGAAACTGCACTCACTGTATAAAACAAACAGAAGAATAGGGGATATGTAATCTGCATTTCTTAACTGACAAAATGAGTATGGAGAGATCCTCTCAGACGGATGGCAGTTGCAGCAGTTAAGTGAAAGATATTGTTTGACTTTCCCATTATTTGGCTTGTGATGAAAATGACTTTTCCTATACCTGATTGTTGGTAACTTCTCCAGTGGTTGCTTTATTTACTGTACAATAGGTTACAAGCTGTTCAAAATCTGTTCAAAAATTCTTCAGCAAATCTGCCCTGATGACTAATTCTCCACCTTTTTCACTAGTTCAGCTAACAGCAAAGCATAAAATAAGTATAATGGAACTTGCTGACATGAGCTGGCACAGCAATTCCAGTGTCTAGTCACGTTGGTCCCACTGATCTGCAGCAGCTTCTCTGAAACAGACAAGGTGTTTTTTCATCTTTAACCAGTTGAGAAGTCATGTTTATGTCAAAATAGACAGAACAGTGTGCACTAACAGTAGTAATCAGAGGTACCCAGCTACTTAAAGCACTTTCAAAAATGCTTCATTTACCACATGCAGCAACTCTCTCCCTCATTTTTGCAGTGTGACCAGGGAATTTAGTGTAGACTGAAGAGATTTTTGTTTTGTTGTTTTTCTTTAAATGGCTTCGCTTGGCTGCATTCCAGCCCCTTAGTCTGAGTCTCTCTTGCTTCATCCTATTTGGTGGCCCCGAGAGTGGCAGATTCCCAGATTTCTGGCTCTAGAATAGCTGGAGCTGCCTTCACATGGGATGCCATCTCTCTTCTGTGGTCTGTCTTTGGGCATAACATACCTTCATATGTTTTATTAAATGAAGAAATAAGAAAGGGTGAAGTCTTGTCTTCAGCCAAACTCAGTTGGACTTCTATCTTATGATGTGAAGGATATGTACTTGTGTGCTGAGAAAGGGGTCTAACCTTTTTGGGTAGTTGAGAGGCACTTGAAATGCTTGACTTTGTCTTCAATAATTTATACAATCAAAGAGCAGGAATAGCCTGTATTATCAATGTATGTAGAAAAAAGTGCTGAGGTTTCAGGTGGGTCACTTCTTGTACTTGAAGCTGACTAGCGCATTGATCTTCACCTCAGTCTAGTAATTCCTTCACACAGAGTCATTAATTACCTGCACCTAGAAGTCAGTCGCTGCCTACAGTGGCAGCCACTCCATTATCATCTGGTGTATTTCAAACAATAGGAATGATTGAAACAGGAACTCCTACATTTCTGTGCAGATGAAGAGTGGCACACCACCCTGTAATTTAGGTACTTGTGCAAGTTTTCATTTGCATTAGCAGAAAAGTGTGGGTCGTTGAATTATTCAATAAAAATATCTTCAGGTTTTGAAAGATTTACTGTGCCATGTGTATGTTGTTTGTTTTTAAGTGTTCTGGTTTGGTGGTGATGGATTTTGTGGTTGTTTTAAGTGTATGTGTCTTCAAATGAAGATGAAACTAAGATTCATTGATTCTCTAGAAGCCCAGAGAATGACACATTTGAGTCTCAGTGCTGAGAGCCACCTTAAAACTTAGTTACATTTATAGAATAGCTGAATTTAATTTTAAATCCATCAGTCAATCCCATTTCCTTTATTAGTAAAATGAGCTTCTTTCATATGTGACACTGACAGTTACTGCAAGCAGAGATTTGTTGTCACATATTTTTGTTTTCTTCAGTTATGTGGTAAGGAGGGTCACATTTGTGTTATAATTAACTCAAACTAATTGAAATTGGAATTTACTTGAAATCTGGATGAAGCTGCCTGATGTAGGTTTACGTATATTTTTCTGTGACTTGCTTGACTTTGAATGGTTTAGACAGGAGAGTACTTAATCATGCCAAAAGTGTAACTGGACATTACACAGTCATGACTTAAGATTCTTTTAATCTTTTTGTGTCCCTTAGCTTCTCCATCCATATTTTGAGCACTGTTTTGAATCAGTTGGGTATGCTTTAAAGCAACACACTGTACCTTCACAGGAGGATGTCCATTTTCAGTGTAACTGCAGAGATCTCTTTAATCAGGATTGCTGGTTGGAATATTTCTGTGTAGGAAAAAGGCAATGATAATTGAAAAAACTTAGTTATTTTAGAAGAGCTGGAACTTCCTTGGCACCTAATTCTGTAACTAACTCTCATCAGTACTGCACAGCTGAATTCAAGATTTTGAACATTTACAGAGTTGGACAGAAGCTGATAATAGTGACAGGGCTATATCAACTTCTTTTGTTCCCTCTTAAGTCATGCTTAATTCTAGTTGTATAAAAACATCGGTTTATAGATGATTGTCATCTGGGATGTGCGGAGTTGTTGCAGCTCATGATATAGCTGCACAGGTGACTGTGGCTGCAAAAAGATTTTCTGGAAATTTCAGGACAGCCATGATCAGTATTTTCTGTGTTACAATTTTACTTTGGACTTGAACATTTTATATACAACATTTCATCAAAAGTGTAGGTGCTACGTATGAGTTACATACAAGTGGAAACTTGGTTTATCTAATCTCAAGAAGTTCTTTTTTATTCCATTACTCATTTTAATACATTGTTTTAAATAGTCTCAGCTGTTAGGTAGAGGCAGCTTGTTGTTTTTCCATAGCAGAGGTCACTATGCATCAGGTGGCAAATAAAACTTAAAATACATTTTATACTGGCATCTTGTTTTACTTGGAAAGGATTCTTTTAATTGCCTCTTGACTTGATTCATGCGGGAAAAATTCCTTGCATGTCACAGAATTGCACTGTGAGATCCTGTCAATCCATGGAGAATATTGACTAGCCGTGAGCTTGATTTAACAGAGGAGGTGTGGGACTTTACCCAGCAACGTAGGAATGGTGTGTATCAGTCTTTGACTGGGTTGGCTGGGGTGAAGATGAAAATGTCAGCTTCCTTTATTATTTATTCTGAGCAATATTAAGTACCTGGTTTGTGATTGGGAAAAAGCAGCCACAGGCAGAACCTAGCCAAGCACCAAGCCCAATCCAATCAGCCTGATGGATGCAGAAAGTTTACAGAATGACCTTGTGCATAATTACTCATTTGACGGCTGTTAGTAAATGGCACAAATGGAATCTGACATACATTATAACACATTAATGATTGCCTTCCTCCCTCCATCCTCTTCTGTACAGAAAAATGATTTTAATTAAGACTTCCGTGATTAGTCATTTAATCAGTCATTAGGCCAATACAGATGGAGTCAATTAATTTTTTTACACTTGAATAGAGACTTGATGCTACTGCAAACCGTAGAATCTATTTTTTTAACATTGTATCATGGGCAATTGCCTTGATGTCTGTCTAGGAAGTGTACATTGCTCCTCCAAAAGCTGGATAGCATTTACAGCATGTCACTATTATGGCAACTGTAGGTATGTTTTATTACAAGCTAGCCAAATTTTAATGAATTGGTTTGGTTCTGAAGTCTTTGGTTATTCCTATTATGGACTAGCCTTTATTTTTTGAAGAGTAGTGGGGCAGAGTTGCCTGTTAAAGAAAGTGTATTCAGCATCTCCTAGTGTATTTTATTACAAATGATAATACTTTGTGTTCGTGCAGGAATTTTGAGTGTTTTATGAATTTAAGGGCTTTGGTGTGGGAAGATTTTCTACCTGCTTGGCAGGTTCAAAAATGAGGTGTATACACCTATGAAATGACTTCCTAAAACTAGTAAGAGGAGTTGAGTGATCATCATCCATGTTAGATCAACAATATTTGAAATGACTCATTGGCTGTAGATCAAAGTCATATCGTCATTTGTAGGACAGGAGGAGAACAGAAGTGGAGATCCTACTGCATAAAGTACTACATGAATTAGTTTAATTCACTGCCACCCAAACCTCTTGAGTCCTTTTCCAATGTAAATTACAAACAAGGCAATAAAATCTGTGGGAGTAAATGGGGTTGAGAGTCTGCTGACATCAAACTGCTGTCGTTCCATTTGGCCATGGTGTCACCATGCAGGGATGAGGGAGCTGTCCAGCCCCAGTGCTTACGTGGCTTCCACTAGGTAAGGTCCTCACCGTGTGAGCAGTTGGTTTTAGTGTTGTCTTGGTGGGTTCTTGCAGAGGCAAAAGGGAAGGGAATAGATTGATTTGTGTCTTTTTTCAGAAAGCTTTTAAAGATTTAAAAATGAGCCTGGTCTTGTCTAGCCCAGGAATAATAAATAAAAGCAGGTGTGAGGTGTTGGAATTGAAAGCAGCTGGATATGATGGATGTGTTCTGACTGCTCTAGAGCTTCAGTCTTTAATCCCTGTGGCTCAGTGTGAATATTTCCCTCCTGATGCAATGCAGAAATAATAAATAGAACACAGCATATGGACGGGTAAGGGTTCCTTGACTGAGAAAGGGGGGTACAAACCACAGTTAACGCTCTTTATGCTCACTTTTCCTTGCATACCTATACCTCAACAACCTTTCTTAATGCGTTCTAGTAATCCTCATTGGCCATGTCTCAGTGTTTGCAGCAAGGCAAGTCATGCCAAGATGAAAAAAAATAAAAGCCTCTGGAAGTTTGTTTTGCAACTGGAATCTACCTTAATTCAGAGCTGTATTTTTGAAGATGTATAATGTTTCCCTTCCATTTCTGGTGTAGCTTTTGCCCGTAAATGCTTCTTCACGATTAAACACTCAACCATCACTATAAATTGCAGTGAAATACCCCTCTGTACCATTAAAAATGATCTGATATTCAGTTAAAGTATAGAGTCGCCCAGCCTTGTTCTGTAGCTTAATCTTGCTAAATCCTGACCTTTGTAGTCTGTCAGAGGATGGGTTTGTCCATGGGAAAAACTCTGCCATCTAATTTAGACAGTTCCATACAAGGAGTGGATGGGAAGAGCAATTCCCTTGATTAGAGCAACATGGTAATTGAGATGACATCAAATGATTCATTACACTTGCCTGAGACAGCAGGATTCAAAAATAGGCATGGTGCAATTCTATCCTACCCACTAATGGTTTTTTATTTAACCTGGGTTTAAAATGCTTTCTGTGTTGGAACGAATACTTTGGCATGGATGTAAAGTAGCATGTAAAAAAACCAAAGAAATACTTAAGTAAATGATATGGGGGCTCTTTCTTTCGTGTTTGTTCCGTTCTGAGACTAATAAGATTCATCAGGGTCGCACTTGGAAGCTGTCTTGCAAAGTAGATCATTTAGAAAACCGTTTTGGCACCCTGCTGTTTTGTCATGTATTCCAAGCAGGTTGTGCCAAAAGAAAATTGTAGAAACTGCTGTTGTAGAGTACAAAATCATTGGATTTATAATAGGGAGCCAGTGGCGAGAATTCATTATACATTCACACCTGCAGATAAAGAGCAGCTAAAATTGGAAGTTTTATTCCACTCATCTTTGATCCTGATATTATTAGCTGATATTAGCATCATCCTACACTAGATTCTGGAGTTGGAGCAGATATGATATTCTAGCCATTATTTTTTTCATGTAAGTCATTCCTTCAGTACAGCAAGTGTATCCTGTATTTAGAGCAGCAGTTCTGCAATCTGAGACTCCTGGTTTCTGTTGTTATATTGTATGGTCCCAGGCTCCTATATGTCATTTACATTTGTAAAGTAATAATACAAAAATCACTCAAATTATTCCACTATCCCAAATAGAAACTTTTTCATACTTCTGAAATATTTGGGCATCATTTCATCACATTCTAGACATAAAGTGATATCTTTACATGGAAGCTGCTAATTTAGGCTCTTTATTTTTATTTGTGAATACATAGCTCTGTGTCACAGTACCACTTAAACAGTAACACATACCAGGACTAGGGCTTCTCCTTAACTTCAGCCTAATCTTGGGAGCCCAGATTCTCTGTTTCAGCTGAAGAATCAGGACTCTAGTATCCCAATTCAGATCTTCCAGCCCAGTTTTAGAGATTAAACCCTGAATTCCACATGTGCTCATTCCTTTTCTCACCCTGCAGCAGGTAAATTGTTATTTTACATTTGTCATCCGGAGCTATTTCAAACAGTACTACAAAATTTGGGCCGTATTTGTATCGTGTGTGAAATAGCCATAGTCACACTGAAATTGCTTTTACTGCTTGGTAAGAGCTGAGTGTTTCACCAGTAGAGCCTGGTTAAAGATGAACATTCTTTGCTATGAAGAATGATCACAGCCAATGAATTGTGCATTTCTGGATGTCTGAGAGCTCAGTTCTCAGAGCTTGTGGAGGGAATTTGTGCACAGCTCCAGTTCCCTGTGTAATGGCTGGGGATAAACACGTAAGTATTCCAGTAGCCATCATCTGTGACAACTTGCATTGCCATAAAGAGAGTTTATAGCCAAATAAGGTAAAGATCTGCCACCTGAAAGTTTTAATTTGTACCCTGGGGAAAGTTAAAACAGGAATGCAGACTTTTGTCTATTGTTGTAAGGGAATTGATAGTTTACTCAGATGAATAAAGGCTATATTATCTAAAGCTTTATAGACAAATACTGTACAAACATTGTGAAGGCAATTAAATATCTACCTACAGCTCAATTGAGTTATTTTCATGGCACGATGATGAGTTACTGGTAGTTCATTTGTAGGCAGCAATTTAAGTAAATCCTAAGGGTTATATACTGCACAAAAGAATCTAAATAATTCAAGGTCCTGAAGACCTTTGTTGTAATGAATCATCCCTGGGAGACCACAAGCACCACACCTGGCTTGTCCCTGTTCCATGGCCATGAGTGACACCAGAACATGGAACCGCTGTGCCCATCCAACCTCACAACCAGGAGAAGGGGACTCACCTCCCACTTGGTCTCCTCCAGCTTGGGGCTGACGCGCTCGCCCTGTGGCTGCCGGAGCTTGGACTCCTCACACTGGCACTGCTGCATGCTCAGCTCCTCCTGCAGCCGCTTCTTCTCCTGCTGCGCCTTGTAGAGCTGCAGCTGCAGCGCCCGCTGCCCGCGCTGCGCCTGCTGCGTCACCTGCTGCAGCCGCGCCATGTACATCTGCTTCAGATCCTCCAGCTCATCCAGCCACAGCCGCTGCTTGTCCTCAAATGCCTGCCAACACAGGTTGATGCTTGTGAGGATCCATAGTCTGCCCTATGCAGGGCAGCCCCAGAAGGTCCCATGATGTTGGGTCTTTCCATGCTCGGATATTCCATCACCCACCGTGGCAGGACACCAGCTCCTTCACCTCACTTTCCACCCAGACACTGCTGCCCCTAACCCCCACCCAGGGTACCCAGCACAGCCCCACAGCTCACCTGCGTGAAGGGGTCTTCAGTCTCGCTAAGGCTCCTCTTGAGCTGCCGCAGCTCTCCTCCTGTCTCCTGCAGCCGGTCCTCCAGTTGCTTCACCGCATCCTCCAGTGAGTAGGTGAACTCGTAGGGTGGCGGGGGCTCGCCAGGGCTCTGCAGCCGGCTCAGCGTGGCCATGCTTTTACAGGACAGGGGCGCCTTCTCAGAGACCAAGGGGTCCCTGGGGCTCCGGGAAACCCTGTCCAAGGAGCCCCCGATGTGGTTGATGTGGCCCATGGAGGCGCTGAACTGGCTCTGGGCAGGCTTGAGGCGGGAGCCGTAAGAAGGGAAGCTCTGGATGGAGTTGTGGCTGGAGTCGGAGGCCTCATCCAGGCTAATGGCATGGAGCAGGTGGGTGCGGAGTGGGCCGTGCTGCGAGGCTGCTGTGCTGCTCTGTGACAGCAGCGTGTGCAGGCTCCCATTGCTCTTGGACAGCTTCTGCCCCTTGGACGAGGACAGGCCCTGCATGGAGACCAGCCCTTTGCCAGCCACCGCTTTGAAGGCCGAGGGCCTGATACGGCACTGAAAAACAAGAGCAAGGTCAGGATGAGCCCAGCAGCACCCACCAGCACACACAGGCACCCAGAGCCAGGGAGAATCTGCTTGCTCCCAGCCCCATATCCCTGGACATCCTCAAATCCCCACATCCCATCTAGGGCACAGACCATTCTGCTGCAGCCCCATCCTCCCACAGAACAAGGCTTACTTCAGGGCCCAGCATGGCACTCACAGCCTCACCTTGTCGAATCGGCCCCTCTCAGGCAGGGAGCTCTTGGAGAAGTCAGCCCCACGGTGGTGCTCCCGGGAGCAGCGCTCAGGGGACCGGTTCTCACGGTCACTCTCATAGTCCCGCTTGTAGCAGGCGCTCGACGTCTGATGCTTCCGCTCCGACCGCGTCTCCTTCTTGGCCCCATGCAGGTAGCCAAAGAGCTCCCGCTGGCTTGGCCCCTTCCGCAGCAAGCCATCAGGCTGCCGAAGCCCCCGTGAGCCCCCCATTGGGGCCCGCAGCTCCAGGGGGGACAGATCCTGCTTCTCCACCAGGCTGCCCACGCTTCCCATGCTGCCAACGACGCCGACGGGCTCCGAGGAGAGGTAGGTGCAGAGGATGCGGGTGTCAGGCTCACAGGTCACAGGACCCTGTGCTGCTGCCATGGAGAATTAGAGAAAAGCCCAGTACCAGCACTGCCGAAGGAGAGACAAAGTCAGCAATGCCGGGAGCCCGGGACTCCAAACCCCCTGGTACCGCCTTTCCCAACTGGCACCAAGGACCAACCCAGTGCTGGGAGGGACCTGCCAGGCCCTGGGGTCCCAGGTGAGCAGGGTGTCGGTGCACAGCACACACCGGGGCAGGGGCTCCCCCTTGCTGCCCCCCCACGTTGGAGCGCTTCCCTCCCACACCCAGCCCCACCTCCCGCCTGCGGACGGGGCCGCCACCAGAACAGGCACCTGCCGCCCAGGCGAGTTTGGGAGCCGGCAGCACCCGCCCGGGCCTGGCGCCAGCCCCGGCCCCGCAGCACTGAGACACCCCACCGGGACCTCAGCGCCCGGTCACCCCCCGGAGACCTCCCCACAATGACCCTGGGGCCAGACCCAGCCTGGCCTCCCCAGCGTGTGCGGGGACACACAGATCTCTGGCTCCACAGGGACACTTCCCGCACAGCACAGGCTCCCACACCACACAGGCGAGCTCTCAAGCCCTCCCCATGGCCCCACTCCATCCACAGGCGCTCCCACCCCAACACCGGGTGGGGACAAGGCGGCCTCAGCCCAGCTGCTGCGTGCGTGCTGGGGACCCCATGGCCGGACACAGTGGGAGGGCGGCGGGAAGGGGCAGGAAGCGGACGGAACAATGCAGCTTCCTGCGCAGGTGGCCGGGGAAGGAAGGATGCATGGATGACTTCGGCCTTGGCTCCCCCCTCTGAGGGGGACAATGGCCCTCGCAGCCCTTTATGGGCAGCCCCGGTGGAGGGGACACAGTGAGTGTGGCAGGGGTGAGGCAGAGCCCCTCCACCCCGTGCCTCCCAGGCTCGCCGAGGGCTCGCAGGCCGGGTTACACCCAGGAAGCTGCCCTGGTTCTCAGCACCACACGCGGGTAAACAAACACCCCGCTTTTAATTGCTGCCACGCACAAACCTGTCTGACAGCTCCCGGCCTGCGCTGTCACCTCCCTCTGCGAGCCCAGCACCTGCTCCGGGCATCAGCACCCCATGAAGGGCAGCAGGGATGGACTTTCTGGGAGGATCGGGGCTCCCTGCGGAGCACGGGGATGGGGGACATGGATGTCCCCACGGGGGGAAGCTCATAGCATCCTGCCCTTGGCACCGGCCGAGCCCCGCAGCAGCTCCTCCCGGCACAGGCGGCCGAGGAAGTAGGTCAGGTTGTGGGAGGTTTGGGAAACGCCGGGGGAGCCCGAAGGTGTCCTGCCTGCGGCGGGAAGGGCATCACCCCCCAGGCGGCAAAACACCGGTCCGGCCAGCCTGGCTCCTTCCCGGGGTGCCAGATGAGATCTGGTCCCAACCCCAGCCGTGCCCCCGTCGAGCCCTGCCCGTGCAGGAGCCGGCCACAAACCTTCTCCCATGGCCTCCGGGTGGGAGCCGGGGGTGCTGCGGGGTTCCCGCGCCCGCCCCGCCGCAGCCCCCCCTGCACCTCTCCGCAGCCTCCACCG
>JANHGB010024236.1:0-10255 GCA_026283785.1 Coracopsis vasa | reverse complement strand
CCCATGGCAGGGGGGTTGGAACTGGATGATCTTAAGGTCCTTTCCAACCCTAACTATTCTATGATTCTATGATTCTAAATGCTGCTTCACTCTGCAAAGAAAGTCTCCTTTACCTTCTGAAAGGGCACAAGGCTGATGAGCTCCAAATAACCAGGTGCCAGGATCCTCAGGATTTTGAAGATTTAAGCCCAGGATAAATTCAGGCATTTCTTAAGGCAAAACATTCAAATTCTGGATATGGTTGTGCCCATGGTCCAACCACTCCAGTCTACCAGTATCTGAAGCTTGCTTGTACCTGGCTTTATCAGCCATGGCGGGCACATACGCGTGGGGCCTTCTGTGCTATTGCTTGCTGACCTCAAGAGATAAGCAGGAATGTGGGTTTTCTTCTCCCTTCCCAATCAAGGTGTCCTTCTAGAAGGACTTTAGCAGCTGGCTTTGAAGTCAGATACGTATTTCACTTATAAGCTATTGAAAACATGTTTTGCATTCACACAGTCAGTGCTAATAAAGATGCCATTCACTGGTGTGATTTCAATGCAAAGGACAGTGATGTGTTCAAGATTACTGCCAGGATCAGTACTTGAAAGGAAAGTGGCAGCTGAACAACAGATTATTGTCATGTAAAGTAAGACCTTGAGGAGAAGCCCAGAATGTAATGCCAGCTGGTGCTTTTACTACAAGAGCCAAGATTCCTAAGGACAGATGAATACCCTGGGAACTGCTGGCATGGGTGCAGAGCCTCACCCTCCAGAACAGCAGCTGGACAGCTTTGTGCAAAACATAAGGCATGTTCCCATGGACATACAGAGCCACATAGAGCAAAACACACAAGGAAGACATTTATACTAATTTCATGTAGATCCATTAGGAACGATGCAGGAAACGCTCTGGATCATAGGTTGACAAACATTCCTTTAGAGACAGGAGAATTCAAATCAACCTTCCAAGGGAAGAATTCAGTTAGCTGGGCTTCAGACAAGGTTGCCATCATAATTAAATCAATTCTTCTTCATAAACCATTTGGCTCTGGGGTATGGGATGTTGCCAAGAGCTGGGAACCGGGAAGAAAGCACATTCTGCTCCTCATCACCTGCCTGTGCCCCATCCAACTGTTTAATGCGTTTGCTTTTAGGATGTCCATGTAACACGTGCACAAGGGCTGCTTCTCTGACCTCTGAAATGGGGGTTACAGCTGACACTGACGAGTCATTTGTTCTGGGTTCGTTCCTATAATCCTCACTCAGGCAAGACACTGGGCTAAGGAGAACCCTGCCAGAGCAAGGAATACCCATAATACAGGCTCAGGTTAGTTTTCTTCATCAGTAACAGGGTATTCTCAATGTATATGCATATATGTAAAGCTGCTTTATATGGAGAAAGATAAATGTGTACATGAATGTACCCTGAAAATACACTGCTTTAACCATAACTTCTCACACCAATTACTTTCACCTAACTTATTCTAGCAAGGAGAACTGAGAACATGCAATTGCACTTGTCCCCTGAAAAGCCATTCCCCTTCCACAGACTGAGAAGCCTTCAGGTTTTTATCAGCCAGACAGTTGAACAGACAAAACAACTTTGCCACTTCCTGAGATGAATTACATTAACAGTGGCCCGAGATCCTGACTTGAGGTTCCCTGCTGAAGTCTGAAAACTGACTGTATTTTGCTATTTTCGACAATAAATTATACCATTTTTTAAACAGTACCTTTGGGTTTCCACGGTATTTCCTCCATAGGATGCATCTCACATGTACCAGAGTAGTTCATATCATCTCCTTCTGGTCCTGTCAAGAGCTGCCTGCTGATCAACCCAGCTTCATATCAGCCCTGCAGGAAAAAAGCCTGTAAAATAAACTAAGTAGAAAAAGAGCTGGTTTCCTTCCTCTGCTGATGCACTATAGAGTAAACAAGTCACCAACAGATTAAGCAGTAGCCTTTATTTTAACTCTTAGCCCAACTGCTTTAACACTGCTCCACTGGATACACCTGAATGTGACTTACCAATGTTCCTGTGAAAACTGATGTTGTAATGTTTTACTGCTCACTGTTACACTAAAAGTGCAATCAGTAATGAAATTTCACATCCCTGTACAAACTGCTGCGGGGAGAGGCAGTGACCACAGCTCTGGTGGCTACAACACCTACGCATGAGGTACAAGCAGTAATTGCCATGGTAGTTGTGATGAGCTGCATGTCTAATCCAGCTCTGCAACTCAACCAGGCCAATGTGGCACGATGAATGTGCACAAACCTTTTCCTCCTGGCCTCCCCAGCTAACCCGTGCCTCAAGGCATAGAGATGATCAATATCCTTCACAAAACATGTCTCTTGTAAGAGACAAGGCAACCATGGAATGAAAAAGGAAGGAATCTCATAGAAAACCAGAAGTCATGCAGCTTGACATTTGAGTGCTAAAACTAAGACCATTTCTGCTTTCACTAAATACATCTGTCATGGTTTCTCCCTAGAGAGAAAGTATTAGGCCAGTTTCAGCATCCGGCCCAGAGGTACAGGCAGTGGTAAGGAGCATCTCAAGACCTCGAGACCACAACACAACTCCAGACAATAACAGTCTCAAGCCAAGGCTCCTTCAATAAACATGAGGTCTTGCTCACCACAACTAGGTCAGAAGCCTCAACTGCCCCGAGTGCAGGGAGCTCATCTGTGCAAGAGCTGCAGCCTGCGGAAGCAGGAGCTCTGAGCCAGGGCACACACAGCGTGAAACAGAACCAGGGATGTGCAGAAAGGCACCAACCTTTCAGCAATTCCCTGTGCCCCTTCAGAGGTGACCAAGAACCAAGCCTTCAAATAGTGAAGTTCCTGAACGTTAAGAAAACAGAGACTTACAACCCAAATTTCAATCAGTACCACTCAGCCCACGAAGCAACCGTGCAAGGTTGCACCTCAGGCCACAAATATCCTAGCTAAATATACACAGAATAAGCCACAGGCACAAAAAAAGTGCATTTCTAGGATGGATTTAACCCATTTTAATGCCTTTCACCAGCAAGACAGAGAAAGAAGTTTCCTTCCTCACTTCTCTGGGGGACTGGGACCAATCTCAGGTTTAAATCTTCCCTAAAAAGTCAACTAAAAAAGCCTGGCCCTTGTTACAGGAAGGGGTCATTCATCTGCAGTGAACTCAAAAGCAGGAGGAACATCTCCCTTTTCCAAGTCATTGTGGAAAACCCCTTCATCATTCCCAAGCTCCAATAAAGTATGGCTGTTAAGCATTCCTCCTTCCCTGCGAGTGCTTCTGCTAGGCGCATACATTTAAAAGCCCTCAGTGCCAAATGGATCTGGGCTGGGAGGGAGGTCTACTGGAATGAGAGGGAAGTAAATCATTACGAGGCCTCACTAAGTGCAGTTGGTCCCATCCATCTCAGAGCAGATGCCAGTCGGTCCTCTCCCTTCTTGTGCTGTCCCAGGTGCTGCTTCCCATCACTTACTGGTGAATGAACTGATTAATGTGACCAGGAAGGGGAAGCATCTCCAGGCAGGGCTGTGGTTTCTGATGTGCTGCCTGGGTAGCTGCGGGAGGAAAGTCCTTGTCACCCTAAGAAAGAATGAGCTGGAGTTGAGAGGCAAACCTAAAAATAAAGCATGTGTGTGCTGAGGAAGGGTGGTGGCATCCTGCAGCAATCAGAATAGCTGAGAGTGGGCTCTGGTTTCCTCTCCCTACACCTCCTATATGGAACAAGAACCCAAAGTCCTGCTCTGAGGGTAGAGGTGTCACTTCTTAGGGGCACAGCCGACCATCTTCCTTCCCAGCTGGGCAGCACAAGTGCCTTGCCTGGGGACACCTCCTCAAAGGGGGTTTCTCTCCACACCAGGGGATTTCTCCCCTCCTACCTGAGTAGGATGGATCTGGGGAAACTGAAGTCAGCTGAGACCTCAGCTGCCCCTTGTTTGTATTATCACAAGCAGTTTTGTGACCTCAAAGCAAGCAGACCAAAGGGCCTGACCAGATTGAAAAGCAGAGGTTTGTCATGGGTTAGAAGGCAGCAGGACCAGCTCAGAGCCTCCTCTTAGCACAAAGGATGGGACAAGAACATGCAGTCGGAATATAAGGAAAAAATAATTAAACAGCATGGGTGGCATGGTTTAATGTGAGGTGTGCCCCAATGGCAGGGGGTTGGAACTGGATGATCTTCAGGTCCTTTCCAATCCAAACCATTCTGTGATTCTGTGCTGTGTCTAATGACAGCAGCACAATCCATTGCCAGACCACCTTACCCGAGTCAATCCTGCTCTTCTTCCCCAAGCACTAAACCAGATAAACTGTTCCTGCAAAAGCAGTAATGGAGGCAGCTCCTCTGTTCCTAGCACCACACATTGGAGCCTTCTCACCCTGAAACAAGGCAGGCCCCATGCCTCCAGGTTTTACAGCAGTTTCAGGTACACACACGCACAGCTCTGGGCTATCCCACCTCCAGCCTGCACTGGAAGTTACTTTTCCCTCCCATCTTTCAGCAAGCCCCCAGTTCTTCACAGAGCAAAGAGTATTACCCAAGCAGGGAGGCAAACCTTCCCAGTGTTAGGCAAACACTTGTCGCTGCCACAGACATCAAATTCAGGTCCTAACAAGTAGGGAGACTTTGGGCTCACCTTCGCCACGTGCGTGGCAGATGCAGAGCCCATCTAAGCATGAGCTCATGTATTTGTCATTGCTGAACCCATGCAAATCTTCAGCTTGCAGGAAGCGAAACTCTGACTTCCCTTCCTGCTGCTTTGGGGTTTCTAATTCAATTGTCTAAAATAAGGCAGCAAGCAGACATTTCCTCTCTCCGGTGATGAGCATTGTTGTCTAAAACCCCAATTTTTGAGTGATAATGTGTTTTTGGGGGAAATCTCTGTGACTGAAGGACAATTCTAATGTCTGAAATCAGCCTACAGGAGACGAAAAGACCAAATAGCTTCCAGTGCAATAAATAATCCAAAAGGCTTTCCTGGACACAGCGTCCTGTACCAAAATCAGAACTTCTCCCATCAGTTCTAGCTCCTTCTTCTATGACAAGGAGCATAGTTTGAACTCCACTGAAAGCCACAGGATACCTGGAGAGCTGGTATGAATCTTTCATGCTATGAACACGAGGGAGGAGAGAAGGCAAAACCCCAGTGGCTACAGGCACACAACCCAGGCTCCTCCTGAAACAACCCAGGGAGGAGAAACCACTTTGCAATGTTCTCCCCTGGGCGCTGAGTTCTATCGGATGTGCTACAAGAGCAGCTGGATTTCGTGTAGGTCTGTTAAGGCTTGAAGAGCTCCAGAACTGCTCAGGAGGGTGACAAATGCAGCCATTTCTCAGGCCCTACCTGTCCTCAAGGCCACACTGCAGCGTAAAGCTCAAACACCGCACTCCTCTGTGATGATGCCTTGGTTTACACTCACCCAACGACCAAACTCCAAGTGGCTGAATGCTCCAGAGAAAGGGAAGGGTGCTTCTACCTGCTCTGCACTAAGCAGGTAGTGAAAAATGAACCCCTGCAAGAGAAGTGACTCACGAGTCAAAATGCCTTTTCCAGAGACACCTTCAAGACTTCACCTCCAAGAAACAGGAAAGCTTTTATGCTTCCCCCAACAAAGGCAGCTCAGTTCCCACCCAGCTGGCTCAAAATGAAGGTGCTGAGCTGGACACCCCAGAGATCTTTGTCCAACCAAGATATCACTGGTGACTTCCCCTGACCCCAGGGACCTTCTTGTGCTCCGGCATTTAAGCATCCTGGTTTACCAGTTTTAATTACAAGAGAAATCACTATTCCCCTCTGCAGCAGCAGCAGCACACTGCCCCACCTCTGACAGTGACTGGTGGGTACAAACCCCTCCGCTCCATCCAGGTTCTTGGTGTAACTATCACAGGTAGCGAGCACAACGTTGCAGGTTTCTATACTATACCCTCCACTTTGCATCTTCTTAGCAGGGAATCACCCATCCCCACGTTCGTGTGGCAGGAGGTGTGAACACACACACGCACCTTCACGTTTGTGAACCGGTTTCAGACTCCGGGGCCATCACAGCAAACTCAACCCCACCAGCGCAGTGTCTCACCACTGGAGCTGCACAAAGAGAAGCTCATGATTTCAGGGGAAAGTTGACAGATTCCCATGGAGATAACGTGTTTCTTCTGCGCAGTTTTGGCCACACCAAGCAGTGAGAAAGAACCTCTAGAGCCCGTGCCAGGGCGGGGAGGGGGAGAAGGAAAAACAAGTCTCTTTCTGGATGACTAACGCAGCCAGCAGCTATTGCCACCCTGCAGCTCAGCCCTGATCTTCGGCAGGGAGTTGTGCAAGTCTCCTTTGAAGAGGTTAACACCTTCCCTCGCAGCCACTCTCGCCTGCCTTGCCAGAGGGTCGCCGGTAGCTACAACGCTGCTGCTCACTCTTCATGACCCAACCACGTGCAGGGGTGACTGTGCCCCAGCAGACAGGCTGAGGGGGCTGCAGCCGGCCTGCCCACTGACCAGATCCTTACAAAGCTCACCAAAACGCCTTTATTACCAGCAGCTCCTGGGCAGCCTCCACACGCAGCTGCAGGTGAGCAGCCCCTCGTGTGCCAGGCTGCCTGCGCAGCCTCACAAACAGCCCAGAGGCGTGCAGCCGGGCACTGGGGGCTGATGTGAAGCGCTCTGCAGATAACAAACAACACAAACGGTCTCCGCACCATCACAAGCAAGACCTGAAACGCTGCCAGAACCTGCCTCCTCCGCTGGGCACCCTGCTAGGGCACAACATGGATGCAGCCCTTGGACGTGTACTCCAGATGCCAGCTCATGGTGAAGCATCGTCCTGCAGCATTACAGCACAGCTCTCCTGGCTCCTGTGACAGCCAGCCCAGCATCAGGGCCACTGATGCTCCTGCACAAGGAGGTGATGCACTAGTGAGACATCAGTTCTGCAGAGGAGATGCTCCTTAGGGCTTCTGGTACATGCTCACCCCAGAGACCTGCTCCTAAGCTACAATAGGGAGCATGCAGGGCATCACACCCTGCTCTGCAGCAGCTCAGCCAAGCAGACAGCTCTGTTCCACATCCGTGGGGAGGTTTAGTTTTTCTCCCTCAGCATCAGGGTCCAGCCAGACCGTTAGAAGCCATCAAAACACAGCCGAGTCTCAGGCATGTTGCATGTAAGTGACACCACAACTTTGTATGGTGCCCTCCAGCACACAATACACATGGGGTGGGAGATGGGCAGGAGAAGTACAAGCAGAGGGGAGCCTGCATGTGCTCCAGACGCCTCCTGGCTCTAACAACTGGCCATGCCTCACAGATCCTGTACGGCACTGGGAAGGAGGGAGGTATCTCCATGCCAAGCAGCAATGGTGATCTTCAGCTTTGAAATTAATTCCCTTTACAATCAGCAATACAAGAAGAACCTTTCCTCACAAGGCATTGTGTCCTGCAGACATGCATCAAGTCCGTCACTCATAGCACATGGCCTGAAACACGCTATGAAATGAAGCTTCAGTGACTTGTAACCAAGATGAAAACACTCCCTTCTCCTTCCTGCAAGGGGAAGCTATCTGAAGTAAAAAACCACAGACTATATGCAAAGACAGGCAGCAGGAGACACTCTCACAATGCACTAACAATGTCCCCAAGCCCCAGGTGGTGTCTGGAAAGACCCAACAGCCCAGGCAGGCTCCAAGTGACCCACAGCACATCCAGAACAACTCCATGGTCAAAGCCCCACTTTGACTGTAGTCATCACACAGCACCAGTAACCAGCAGAGAGGAGAGACAGAAAGCTGTGAGCTCTTAGGAGAGCAGGGACACAATCTTCCCCTTGTCCATCCAAGCTCGTCTCCTCTGGCCTTCAGCCACCCCGGAGATGAAAAATCACGCTCAGGAAAAGGCTTCCAAGCCAAACCTCTGCTCTCTGGTTACAGCCCAGGTGAATCCGCAAGCGAACAGGACCGATCGCAGCCGTCTCGTTGAGAGATGCTGACACCATGTGGGAACAGCGGAGAAATGCTCCAATGAAGACATTCCACCGGGGCCTGAGAAAAACTCCAGGAAACTCACCCCTGAAATAAAGGGGTGAGCTCCAGTAGCGTTAACTGAGTCGTATTCCAGTTCCCTGTGGACAATCAGGCTAAAAGGTAGAGTCAGTTGAGTTTGATTTAGTTTAAATATACCCAAGTGATTTTAACCAAGAAAACCCCAGTTCTTGGAGCCCAGGCCTCAGCGATGACTCAGGTTTAGTCACCCTTATGCAGGTGAGAACAAACTTAGCAGAGGTGTGAATGTTAAAGCCACAGCTGGCAGAGGGAGAGCAGAAAGGATGGAACCGGTGCTAACAGCTGAGTGTGTATCGGCCCCTAAACCCCACCATGTTAACAAACTGCTGGTGTCATGTTCCGGAGTAATTCCTCCATTTCACCTTCAAACGTGCTTATTGCAAACTGCACCCTCCTGGCTCACTCTGGTGATGCCTCTTCCCCCTGTTTGCACAGAAAAATCCTTTCTTTGTGGCTTTCTGCAGAAGAGAAATGAACAAAAACAACAAAGAGAGCTCCACCTCTGCAGATGGCTTTTACCTGAAAGGGATGCAGCCCACAGCCCACACTCCACCCACCCAAACCTTGAAGAAATAAACACGGTGACATAAGGTCTGTTAACAAGGAAAGTTTCCCCACATCCCCTTACAAAAACACTTTGCTGTTTTGTTCTCAGAGATGCTGCCAACTCGCCTCTCCCACACACACCAGAATGGGTACAACAGATAAGAAACCAGACACCCCTTTCTGGCCTTAAAGATGTTTTGCTAGACATTTACCAAACACCACTAAAACGAGGATATGGGCAAGGGGCAAGGAATTCCTGCTGCTTTCTAAAGGCTGCCCAAGCACACCCCCAAAATGTAAGTGTTAGGATGATAAAGGATGGCACCAGGCTTTGCTACAGTAGGACAGGCCAGCACCATCCTTTGAGGGTCATGCTAGATCTGCCTGTGGAGCGGTCAAGGTCCCATTTGAGTCCTGACACCACTCAGGAAACATGGATTTCATTCCCAACATCCATCGAGCACCCAGGTGCTGGTGCTGCAGGGTCAGCTGCTGAGACAACAGGACTCCAGTGGGTTGGCAGCAGGGAGTGGAGTGACTCTGCCTCTGCTCTTCTTCCACCTGCAGACAGACTCTAACCTGCTCCCACAGCTTTCATTTTGGCAAAGGGAATTCCTAATGCTGTCAGCAGCAACTGCTGTGATGCTGAAGGACATGAGCAGAAGGAAGCCCTAACTCCTACCTCCCACACTCCTGTTTTCTGGAATCTCCTCTCCCAAGTGAAGCACTCTGCACTGCTGTTGTGCTTCTGGACAATGCACATCCAGCAGCTTTCCCTGCAAAGTGAACACCTAAAAGCATTGGTCCCTGGTTTGACAGGCTCTGGAGAGCAGCACAAAGCCAAGTACCCCTGACCTGGCACCAGCTTTCCAGGCATTTTCCAGGCACTTTCCTGCTCTGGGCTCTGCCACCCTTGGCCTTGCTTTCCTGAGCAAGGTGCTTGGTACAGCATAGCTGTGGGAAACAACTCCTCCCTGTTTCAATGAGTACCAATCACTTCATCACAGGATCTGAAGAAGCAGCAGCCTGAATGCCTCCACACAAAGAGAAGCTTGGGATCTGGTCCCCTTCCCAGCTTGACTACACAGTCCCTGTGTGATCCTAGAGGAACAGCAGGTCTCAATTCCCAAGCTATAAAACAGGCCATTAACACTTAATTCCTCTCACTCATTGTCTGCCTGGATTGTTAACTCAGTAGGAAGAGCTGTGTGTGTTTGTACAGACACTGCATGAAGGAGCCTCCAGACATAAATGAAATATAAAATAGTAATTCTAAACCCTCAGCAGGCAGAGGTAGGAGTAGCAGGGTAGGACAGAAACACATGCTTGTACCTAATGACAATGATAAACACCCCCTGAGCAGTCAGGAGGCTCCTCACCGCTCTCCTGGGAAGGGCTCACAAACCACCACCAAATCCCACCATCCCCTCAGCATCAGCTGCTAGTTGCATCCTCCCTGCAGCACTGAAGGCAATGAGTGCATGATGCTCACCAGGTTCTGTGCAGCCCACACGGCGCTATGGTGCTGCCATGTGGACAGCACACCTCATGGAACCACCATGGTTTGTGTTGGAAGGGACCTCAAAGCTCATCCAGCCTCAACCCTGGCCACGGGCAGGGACACCTTCCACTGGAGCAGCTTGCTCCAAGCCCCTGTGTCCAACCTGGCCTTGAGCACTGCCAG